>RCUC01063980.1:0-36059 GCA_003697995.1 Taxidea taxus jeffersonii
TTTTTTTTTTTTTAAGATTTCTTTTTAATTTATTCATTTGGCAGAGAGAGAGAGAGATCACAAGTGGGCAGAGACGCAGGCAGAGAGAGAGGGAGAAGCAGGCTCTCGGGCAGAGAGCCCGACGCAGGGCTCGATCCCAGGACCCTGAGATCATGACCTGAGCCGAAGGCAGAGCCACCCAGGCGCCCCAGCCCTTGTTTTCTTATTCATATTACATCTATTAACTGCTGGACTAAACCTCTTTTTCAATTTCAGAATGGCCTCTGAACCAAGGTAACAAGATAAACAAGGTCCTGAGCCCTGAAAACATAGAAAGAGCTCTCACAGGGGGAAAAAAAAAAAAATATATATATATATGGAGGAGAAAATCCAGAGGCTCTGAGGTATCCATCAAATCAATTCTAAGCTCCTGTGCCTGACAGTCAAGACCTTTCTTTGCAATTAGTTAGAGTTCTAGTCTCCTTTCAGGATGCTGTTCTCCATCATTTCCTTATATGACTTTACTTCATCAGCCATAAATAAAATCATGGGGAGGGGTATAAAATATTGAGTTGCAAAGTAATGTAGAAAATAATAGAACATAGGATAAAAAATTATGAGAGTGCTCAATTACTAAGAGAATTGAATGACAGTTTAAGATAAGTTTAGACTTCAAAGAACCATTAAAAGTACACTTTGATATGTCACACATCATTGTAATACAGTATTGTTGTAATGTGTATCACCTATTTCATTCTCTGGTGTGGTGCAATTTCAAAATTGATTATATAGCCCACATCAGAGAGGACAATTTACATGCATTTTGCATCAACAGATTGATCCCCATATTCCTAATGTGCAGTACATGTTCAACAAACTACTCTTCAGCAAAATAATAATGCTAAATGTAATATTTAGCAGATTAGCAGTATTCAGTATAATGTACATCATTCTCACAAATTTTAATTTTTAATATTAAGAGTGATGAATATCATTCATTCAAATAATTCATTGTAAGCACAATTTCATTCATCTCAGACACAAGAATTAGTTCATTAATAGGGTAGCATATATTCTTTGTTACTAAATATAAGTTATAGAAAGTATACATAGATGCCATCCCAGCTTGTCTCTGTGAGACACTTAGAAACAAATATACTTCTTACACACAGTTTGCTCTATATGAAGTTCTGAAGAGGAGACACCTTAATATTACACATTATAAATATTTGCTGATTGTTAAAAGATTAAGATATCTAATGGGGTGCCTGGGTGACTAAGTCTGACTCTTGATTTCAGCTCAGGTCATGATCTCAGGGTCATGAGACTGCTCCCTGCCTAGGGCTCCACACTCAGCAGGGAGTATGGAGAGACTCTCTCTCTCCTTCTTCCTCTTCCTCTGCCCCTCCCCCTGCTCATTTTCACTCTTGCTCTCTCTCTCAAATATAGAAACAGATCTTTAAAAAAAGATTAAGAACACTAAGAAATACATTACAATTTTATTTATTTATTTTTAAAGATTTTATTTATTTATTTGACAGATGGAGATCACAAGTAGGCAGAGAAGCAGGCAGAGAGAGAAAGAGGAGGAAGCAGGTTCCCTGCTGAGCAGAGAGCCCGATGCAGGGCTCGATCACAGGACCCTGGGATCATGACCCGAGCCGAAGGCAGAGGCTTTAACCCACTGAGCCACCCAGGCGCCCCTACATTACAATTTTAAAAACAAGTATTATCTAGTCTTCATTAGCCAGAGACATTGATAAATTGGAAGAATTTTCATCAGATCACAAGATGTTTGAGTGTTCACTATGACTGATTATGTGAAACCATAGCCAGTTGAACTTTGAAAAACATACGTAAGCATTTTATATACATAAAAGATGGAAGATGGCCCTAGAGATTTTTTGATATCTCTACTTGGTTACATTTATCCCTGCAAGGTTGTGGGGCAAGCCAGGCTCCCCTGGGCTGCTGGGGACACAGTCGTTATGTCCAGGATCAGTTCATTTTTTAGAACTGTCAGTTTCTAGGGTCACTTATATGTGTTAGTCATTGTGTCTTATTTGGAAAATTCAGTATGGGTCATCTGACCAAACTGGTTTAGAATCTTCAAAACATTTAAAGTGGTCAGTGTACAGGAACAATGTGGCCAGGCCAAAGAGTCTTTCTATTGGGAGGGGTCTACAACAGTCCCCTATAGGGGCAGTCCATTAAGACCAGTGGACATAAACTGTACATTTTCTTTATACATAGTAGTTGGTGGAGTAAAAATGTATTAAACAATAGCCAGATATACAGACTTTTAAGAATTTTTCCCCAAACTGTCAGCTGGGTATGGTTTCATATGATCACATTATCTCCATAAGAATACCATGTTCAGTGAAACGTTAGGGAAACATACTTTACTGCTTCACATAACAAGGGTAATTGAATGTCTCAGTTTTGCCGAGGTCACCAGAACAGTCGCAGTGTAAAAGTTTGTCATAGAGAGTGCGTATGTGGATCTACTTATGTCTATGAACAGGTCTGCCATCATAGTAACAACATCGTAACAACAACAATTTACTAAGCCCTTACTAGAAACCGGATGTCAAAGACAGACTTAGAGACCAAAGTATTTAGAAAAGAAAATAAGTTCATTTGCGGAAAAGTTGTTGTTGATTTTAGCAAAACTAGTTAAAATGTTTAAAAAATAGACTAGGTATTTATCATATTTGTAGTGAGTGTTCACAGTAGAAAATCAGTAATTTTTTCTGAGTGAAAGTCAGACCTTTCTGACAAGATTATCCTATGAATAAAGATAAAGATTTGCAGCATCACTTTGCAAAGGTCAGGATAAAATTATTTTTGTTAGGGTGTCAGTACCTTACAAGAAAGCTCAAGATTTGGTTTAATTTGGGGATGAGAGCTAGAAAGAATTATTCCTTTTGTTGTTGTTCTCATTGTTTACTTGCTTTGTTTTTATTTACCTAAGGGTGAAAAGTAGGTTTTTTTCCTCTTTCCCTAATATAGAATATGATATGAACCCTTATTCTTTAAATGAAACAAGGCAAAGTATCCCCTTATTTCTTCAACACATTACGCTGGGCACCTCATTTCACTTACTTCTTACAAAAGCCTATGATGTTCATATGGTACTATTTACTCATCAAATTTAAAATTACACTGGAGGTGAAATTTAATTTCAATCAGTAATGCATTAGGCTTAGTAAATAATTTAGTGAGCCCCCTTGAGAATGATCTAAAATGCCAGCACCCACTTGTACCATATGTATGGTCAATATTATTTTCTGTTAGAGACTCATGATGAGATCACAGAGAAATTAGAAACTAATTAAGCATATAGAACCAAACTTTTCACTCCCTAGTCCATTATATGCAGCCTATTACTCCTCCAGGAGCTTCTTAAACTTCATTTTAACAAGCTGAAAAGACATTATGAAGATGAATGTATCAACAGTTCTAATACATATTTGCATATGATTAACAATGCAAAAATAAAACACTCTCAGAACTCCACTTGGTGGGATGTAGCCTTTTCCTTCTTCTGAGATATATCTTCCACATCTATTTATTGGTGAATAATAATATAACTTTGTACATTAAATTAGCTTCAATATTGGAAAAATTAGTTTAAAAAGCAATCTGGATGAAAATAGAAAATGGTGTGCATTACTCAGTTTTACATTTTTTAAAGAGGTAATTTGTTTTTTTCTCAAATATATTTGTAATTAATTAACTAATACTATTTTCAAGTAAGACTTCTCTCTGAACTTAATCAATGTATGAATCCAATTTGTGGGTAACTGGCATCAATCATTAAAGTGCTAATGGTCTTAAAAGTAGTTTGTAAGTTTAGTAAGGTCTAGTGGACTCAGCACTACATTTGATTATAAAATAAAAAATTAACTTTAGTTTTGCTCAGGTTTGATTACCATATTTTCCTTTTCCATTCCATGTAGTAATGGATGCAAAATGCATCCAAAATGCAAAATCTGGCCCTGGATATCAATACTGGATTGAGGGCCACAGAAAGGCACCAGATAATCAAGTGACATTTGCACTGCTTTCTAGGGTGTCCCAAATTCATCCCTCTCCCCCATCCTCAAAATCCCTACTAGGGTTCAAAAGTGCCATGTGTCACCTGAAATAGTATAATAATCTCTTCTCTCCCTAACTGGTCTGTCTCTTGGTTCTCCCCACCGCTATCTCTTTTCCACATTAAAATCAGAGTTTGTTTCTAAAAAATATATAAAATCAAATTTTAGTTCCCTCTCTAAAAATTGCACATGGATCGAATAAGTGCCTAATTTCAAATGGCTCATCTACGTTTCTATGTTAAACCTCCACCACCAGTATCTCCCCCCAGCTCTTCACCTCCACAGTCCTCCACCCCTGGCGTACTCCACACATGCTCTAGTCTACTTCCTATTCTTACCATCTTTTCCCCCATTCTCCAGTAGGCACCAGGATTCCATAGCTCTCAGCATTCTTTTTACTTTGCTGAGGATGTGACTAAACTTGTCTCTTCTCCACATCATTAAATTTTAATGGATTTAAGATGCAGAACAATCCCTTGTTTTTGAAGATTCCTTAACTCTAATCATTTACTTTCCTGTGTCTGTTTCTTCTATTTGTATCTCCCTCTATCTCTCTCTGTATCTCCCCTTTCCTCTCAGTAGTGGTTAGATGAAACCCCTATCTTCCTACAGTACTTAAGCAAATCATATTATATGCTAGCAAAAGGATGAAGCAATATATTCCCCAGGGTCTTTTGTCCATTCAAAGAGTTAAGAACTACCCAACCAAAGTAATAAACATTGATAAGAGAGTCACAAAGGCAGAGTGATAAAGCATTGATGACAGGATCTGTCTGTTGTCACTTCTCTTTCATCCAGGAAACCAATTTTTTTCCATACAAAGACAGGATTTACTCTCATGTCTACAGTGGGAGTAGTTCAACCATGATAAAGAATTGGCTTAACTGCTCTGAATGGGAAATGCAAGGCCCAAATTATCTGCAAATATGCACTATGTATCTGTAGTTCAGCTGTGGTTTGGCTCCCCTCAACTGGAGTTGGTTTTCTCTCAGTCTGCTCCACTGTACCTTCTTTAAGCCAACAGCTAACCAAGTTTTTTTCTCATGAAGAAGGAAAAGAGGGCAAGAGGGCACATCAGACTGCCAAGTCCATGTCAAGCCCCTGTCTGTGCCACACGTTATAATATCCTATTGGATCCTGACCAGTCAAGGAGCTGGGAAACATAGTTCTGTCACGGAAATGGTGACTATTTGCTAAACAATAGAAATATCACTAACTTCATGTTCCTACAGTCAAGCAGACTTTATCTGCACACATTTGGAAGTGACTTGCACACATTTGCTTTCCTCCAGATCCACACCCTGAGAGCTTTTCTTTGGTTCCGACTTTAGAGGTATTCAGTTGCCAGGTCTCACCTCTGACTGCTCTCCTGCACTCCTTCTACCCTCTCCTTACTTATTTAGGGTCAGAGCGAATCATACTTTGACTATAAAGTTTTATTGGTCTTGTATTTGAAATTATGTAATTAAAAAGACTACTATGTATATTAGAACTATTTGTGACATTATTTTTATGAGAAAATGTAGTATTGTTTCCAAACAACTAATTTGCCAATAATTTGTAACACAACCTCTTCCGCATGTGAGAATATACATTATATATGATATATAATTTGTTTAAATAAATACTATCTAGGGCTAATTTGTTGTCTAGTATGTAATTCCAATAAAATCTAAACTACTAGAGAAGTTGATCAGCATGATTAGTACAGTGTTTTCTTGTTGTTGTTAAATGCAAGGTAATTTGATCTGTTAAGATTTTCTTCTTATTGTAAAATTAATTTATTATCTACTTATGAAAAATTTTATATTTCAATGACCAAAAACAATTGTTAAAAGAATCAATCTATAATATTATACTAATACCATAAGACAAACTTTGACCTTAATTTCTTTTTTTTTTTAAGATTTTATTTGTTTATTTGACAGAGATCAAAAGTAGGCAGAGAGGCAGGCAAGAGAGAGAGGAGGAAGCAGGCTCCCTTACTAGCAGAGAGCCCAATGCGGGGCTCGATCCCAGGACCCTGGGATCATGACCTGAGCTGAAAACAGAGACTTTAACCCACTGAGCCACCCAGGTGCCCCTTAATTTGTCTTCTGATTCTAAAATTCTTCCTCTTTTAATAAAATACACATGGCAGTCTAATCTGTCTAGTGCCTTTTAGAACTCCTTTTAACAATGGCCCAGAAAATTAAATAAAATTTATATACTTAATAGTGTTATTATTATAGTCTCATTTTTATAAATAGGTTTAGTGTCCTTTAAATAATGGCACATGATATGCAGGCCAGAGAACCTCCTTGAGCCTTTACTAATTTTGTTTAGATGTTATATATAGCTCATTGTAACTAAAGAGCCAGGAATTAATCAACACATCATAGATTTAAAGAATTAAATATCCCAAATGAGAGGAATATATTTCCCAGATCCGAGATCAAGTAAGTTACCATGGAAAATTATTAACAAAGGCCTCATTCAAGAGGATTTCAGACACTAAACTATGCTTAGCAGGATTAGTAGCATAATGTAGTACAAGGGCACTGAATAAAATTTTGTGATTAATGTTTTCTTGTGGCTACAGGTAAGCTCTTATTTCTTTCTTTTTTTTTTTTTTAAGATTTTATTTACTTATTTGTCAGAGAGAGCGAGCACAGGCAGACAGAGTGGCAGGCAGAGGCAGAGGGAGAAGCAGGCTCCTTGGGAGCCCCATGTGGGACTCGATCCCAGAACGCTGGGATCATGACCTGAGCCGAAGGCAGCTGCTTAACCAACTGAGCCACCCAGGCGTCCCAGCTCTTATTTCTTGTAGTGAGAAATGTGCCCCCATTCAAATGTGAATTTCAGTGAGCCACTGAGGTTTTGAAGGAAAACCTGACAAGTAGAATTAGAACACAAGGGAAGAATCCTGAATTTGCCTATAATGTTCTATGATCTTTCACAAGGTTAAAAAGGATGAGGCCAGACAGCGTATCTTCTGCTTTAGATTTGATTTTTCAACTAAAAAATACCTTAAACTGAGCTGTTCTTACTCTAAATGGTTAACCTTACTGTTAATCAAGATTTGAAATTTAATCAAAATATTCGTTAGCCGTATAAAGAAATATAAAATTATCCTAGTTAAAATTGACTAATGGACATAGAAAGAATGACAGACATTTCCAAAATTCTTTTTAATGTTGACATGAATAAAATTATTTTAGGATTTCATTTTGATTTGTGTTTCAATGATTTCCCTGTCAGGAGACCCTAGAAATAAATGAATCAATAAATTTCAACCACACTGAAATGATTCAGGAGACAGATTTACTTTTGCTCTAAAAAGTGTACTCTTTGACATTTTTCATTGGAGGTAATGAATTTCTGAAAGGAAAGAACAATTTTTTTTTAATTCCTAAATACCTGACTAGTAGTATCATTTTTTATATAAGCCATTTTCATTCATCATGAATTATTCATGCTCCTATCTTAATTTTAATTACCAACCCAACAAAGTTAAAAATCACACTGTACCTAAAAATATAAACACTATCACACTGAAGTTGAGAATGCATTATTCTTTATACATAATTGCTATCATGCTGAGGTTGGGTTGCCACCTTTTCCTGTGAAACCACAAAGAGGTTTTGTATGTATGCCTTCAACATATGCACATGTTAGCTTCTCTTACCCTTGTTAAAAATGGACCCTTTTGGAAATCTTTTTCCTAATACTTTTTATCCTAGGAGGTTTATTAGTTTTACTTTATAGAACCATTCAGCACATATTGCCACTAAATAGAGGACTTCTCACCAGGTAATTGACTCAGTAATTCACAGGAAGGATAAAACCAGGGCTTCAAGAATCCTAAATTAGAGGTCCTTGCAAGAGTCATAGTAGTTCTAAAGCTCTGGCTTAGTTTGTTAGGAACAAAGTAGATTTGTAAGATTATGGGGGACGACAGTTCTACCCCCTTAGCATTACCATGAGCAAGGGTAAAGGCTATTTGAGATAGATGCCATTCCACTTATTCCATTTATATACCCATGGGTTAAATGGCATAAATTAAATAGTATAGATCATCTTTCCATGAAACAAGGAAAACCTGACAGCATACTGCGTTCCAAAGATTGTGTATTTAACTCTCCGAAACACATCCAAATAAATACTGTTGAAATAGTGTAACCCACTTCTTGGTAATAGAAAATATATTTTAAACCTTACATTTCTAATTAAAATGCTATTATACTATTAACCATTAAGTAAATGCCCTCTTTTTTGATAGTTTCAAAAGGTGTATAGATTAACTGTTGGTTCTAGGTATATAAATAACTATCAGATCAGAACTTGAAGTATAAAATATGTAAACCAAGCTACAGTAATCATTTCAGCATTGTGTTAACAGACAATGTTTGAAAAATTTATGTCAAAGACATATTATTGGGAAGTTTTTACAAAGATTCAGGCTGACAGGCAAAATGAATGAACTATATTACTAAGTCAGAAGAGCAAATTTTAGTAGATGATTTTTGGTATGATACCACTTTTGTTAAAATATGTACATCAACTTATCTAATCTTCATAACAACCATATGGAGCAGGTGCTATTCTTTTAATAGTATTTATCATGTGTTTACAGATGTGGTAAATGAAATACAAATAAGTTAAAAAATAAAACAAAACAAAACTGTCTGAGGAACTGGGATTTCAACCCAGGCAGTCTGGTATCAGCGTATAATATTCCTAATCAAACTACTCACTGTTTTAAAAGAAGAGTAATTTCACTGAGTTAATGAAAAGAAAAAAATAACATATATACATGTATATACATTTATCAAAATGCAAAATGTTTAAATATTCCATTTATAAAAATTCATAAAAATGTCTCAAACTGATATATGCCAAAATGTAGTTCTGCTGCTTTACACTGACTTCACATCAAAATCCTCAAACTACTCCAGTTATATTTTTCTGGAATGTTTCTCATTAAATGCTATCCCTTCAAATAATAAAATAAATGCTTCTTCTTAAGATACAAAAAGATGGGACGCCTGGGTGGCTCAGTTGGTTAAGCAGCTGCCTTCGGCTCAGGTCATGATCCCAGGGTCCTGGGATCGAGTCCCACATCGGGCTCCTTGCTCAGCAGGGAGCCTGCTTCTCCCTCTGCCTCTGCCTGCCACTCTGCCTGTGCTCACTCTCTCTCTCTCTAACAAATAAATAAATAAAAATCTTAAAAAAAAAAAAAATAAAATAAAAAAATAAAAAATAAAAAAAAAAGATACAAAAAGATGAGAAATGATGTGAGCAATTCAAATCTACCTACTGATTATGAAAACAACAAATATATCTTTTTAGTCATTTTTAATGTAAGGGTTACATTCTTGGAAAACAGGTACTGTATTGGTCAAGACAACAGGACAGTAGTATTAAAAAATGTTTTTTTTTAATTTATCAATTTAATTTACCAATAACCTCTGTAAACCCCTCTGCTTCATTCTAAAGAATCTGAAAACTTACACATACTTTACAGATCGCTTCTTTCATCAATTCTTACATTCTTTTTGGCATTCAGATATCAACCACTCATATGTGCATAGGTACCTACTCATTATTCTTAAATTTCATTGCAAGTAGAAACATTGCCAATAAGATCAGCAGCTGAATTCAAAGAAACATAGAACTATTTAAGCAGTGAGTTTACCTAGTTTCCTAGTATAATCTTTATCACTACATATTAGGAATACTCAGTGCATTTTTACCTTATGCTGTTGACTGAAACTGACCATCACCCCCATGCTCCAATTTTGCCACAAGTCTTAAGCTCTCCTAAATACTGAAATTGTAAAGGAAAATTCCTATGCAACATAATCCAGCAATGTTCTTACTAGTTTGTAAAAAGCAATAAAAAGCCTTTGGACCAAACGCTTTTGTGTGCATGTGCGTGCGTGTGCAAGACCATGGACTTGGACCATGGACTAAGGAATGTCATGCTTATTGTTTGTATTAGGGTTCCTTGGCATCCTGACTTTGCAAGAAACTCATTCCATCTGAAAACACACCTGTTATAAACCATGACTTTGCCAGTTATTTGCAACATGTCCAGAGGTGAGCTGGAGCTTGCTAAATTGAGGCTTAGAGACCTGAATTTTAAATACACAAGAATTTTGCAAGCTTATTTTTAAGCCATTGGTAGTTTACACAGGCCACAGATCACATCATGAAACTCTACAGAGCCCACAAATCAGAGTTTTCCCTTACTGTAGAGAGCTGGTTTACCAAAGTGCCATTAGCTTTACCAGATGTGATCCTTTCTGAACAGTGCCATCCATTTCAATAATTCCTTATAGAAACTAAGTAACCTGTGGATCATATACAGATTGTCACCCTCATGCAAAAGGTTGCATAAAATTATAAAGGATGACTTCCTGCAGATTACCAGGGGAAAAAATGAATTTTCACAGCTTTTCTAGGTTTCCCTATTATCACCAGGTCACTTCTTGCAAAGAAATAGGAGAAAGTTCTGCTGACTTAAAAATGATGTATCAATTTGTCTTAAATGTTTCCCTTCTGTTTTAGCTGAGGTCTTATTAGTCTATGAACATATTCAACATATTGCCTTGTCTGTTCTTTCCTCATTTATGTCCCAACGGTTACTTTTTTATTAGGCACTGTGGAGTCAGAACAAGGTACTTTGCTACTCAGTTAAACTTAACCAAGGGCACAAGTGCTCTTACACAAGATCTAGGGAACAGATGGGCCAGTAAAGCAGGACCATGGTGACCAGCCATAAAAGAGCTCCTCCCAGGGTGTCTTAACAACAGCCGAAGCATTAGAGGCATTTCCTCCAGAGCCATCTGGCTTTGATTTTTTTTTAGCTATTTTTTCTGTCGACAGAGAGAGCCACAAAGTTAAGGAAGCAATAATTCTTCTCTAGTTACTGTAACTGCTGATGTAAAACCACCAATCTTTCTAAAGCCACTCACAGAGTGCAGGGACCCATCTCACAGAGGAGTGTTCTGTGGGTTAAAAGACTAAGTTATCTAAGGGAAGAGTGGTACAATAGACGCAGTGGTTTAAAGTCAGTGTACATGGTCTTCAAGACTTCTTATAACTGTAGGTTGAAATAGCATTCATTTGTTTTATTCCAACTGTAACTGAAGACCTAGGTATTCCCTTCTACTATACCCCCCTCAAAAAAAAAAAAAAAAACTTTTCTAAAAATGAAGCAAAGTAATGGTGCCTTTAGAACAGCACTCCTCCTCTTACATCTTCCCAGGACTTATTCTGGCAATAATTGAAGTTGCTTTAGAGGTACCTAAGTAATGCATTGGGTTGTATTTACTAAAGCTTTAGGAAGTTCTGATTAGATCTACTGCTACAGTTAAATAAAAAGTCTCACATATGTGGTTGAAGGAGAAGCTTCCCATCAGGAGTGGGGAGGTGGCTGACAAGGTCCATTTAGAAAAACACTTAGAGGAATGAGGAGAAGAAGTGAATGAAAATATATGGGATTGTTTGCAAGTTTTTCATGAATAACTGGGTTCAAATCATAAGTTATATATGATTATAAAGACAGAAGATTGATGGTCCAACATCAACCTTGGTGCCAGACAAAAAAACAGAGATGCCAGCCACAGTGGTCTCTCCTAACACAAAGTTTCAGAAAAAAGAATGGATTCTAAAAATAGTAAATTAAAAGGCTGAGAGTGAATTATAACACTCTCTACAGGGCACTGAAGAAATAAAGCCATAAACAGAAAAGCGAACCATATTTCAGAAACTTCAGGAACATGGTCAATTATTCCAGACTGTTTGGAATGGGTCTACGAGGTCTGGGTGTGTCCATGGAAGTCACAAACTGGACAGTGCCTGGATAACAGAGCTCCATTTCTATTTTATGCATCCTTCCTGGCACCAGGGTTAGTTTTCCAATTTAATGGAGTAATACAGGAACAGAGTTTGTGCTTCTGGTAAGCTTTCAGTTATCTTAGGTTTTTGTAGGCCCTTGGCTCTTCCTTTTGGTTTAAAAATAGCAGCACGATTGTACTGTGTCTTGTGCTTATTCTGAGACAAAGTAAGGGCTTTAAATGTTCCTAATTGGACCGTGCATTAAGTGGTCGAGAGGAAGCAGTTATGGATTCGGTCTAGTTTAAGTTTCTCTTTGATTTGAAACGAGATAATCTACAGCACCCCAAGTGGGAGTACTTCTGCTGAAGACACAAATGATAATTAGCATATTAAATCACTTTGGTCTTTTATTAATAGATTTTGTGTTTTAGAGAAGTTTTAGGTTCACAGCAAAAGAAGTATGGAGAGCTTCCATATACCCCCTGTCCCCACACCCACACAATATCCTCTACAATATCAACTTCCCTTACCACAGTGGTACACTCGTTATAACTTATAAACCTACAATGACACAACATTATTACCCAAAGTCCATGGTTTCCATTAGGGTTCACTCTTGGTGTTGTATGTTCTATGGGTATTAAAAAAAATGTATAGTGACATGACTCTATAGTATCACACAGAATAGTTTCACTGCCCTAAAAATCCTCTGTATTCTACTTATTCATCCCTCTCTTGTCCTAATTCCTGGCAATCACAAACCCTCTTACTGTCTCCATAAGTTTTGTCTTTACAGGAATGTCATATAATTGAACTCCCATAGTATATAACGCTTGCAGATCAGCTTCTTTCATTTAGTAATATGCATTTAAGTTTCCTCTATGTCTTTTCATGGCTTGGTAGCTCTTTTCTCTTTAGTGCTGAGTAACATTCCATTATCTGGATGTACCATAGTATATGTATTCCCTTGCAGGGATAGCTTGGTTACTTTCAAGTTATAGCAATTACGAATAGAGATGCTATTTTTGTGTGGACATAAGTTTTAAATTCATTTGGGTAAATATCAAGGAACCCATTCTTTCTATTATGGCTGTCATTCATTTTCTTTTTCTTTTTTAAAAATTTTTATTTATTTATTTGACAGAGAGAGATCACAAGTAGGCAGAGAGAGAGGAGGAAGCAGGCCCCCACCGAGCAGAGAGCCCGATGCGGGGCTCGATCCCAGGACCCCGGGATCACGACCAGAGCCAAAGGCAGAGGCTTTAACCCACTGAGCCACCCAGGCACCCCTGTCATTCATTTCTTTTATACACCCACTTGGGATGTGTGTATATACAGATACAAATGCATTTGGTTATAATATATATTATACATCTAATCATATACATTGTTGCTATTACTATTTCCAACAAAGGGTTATTTACTAAGTCAATTAAGAGCAAGAAAAATAAATTTTTTCATTCTTTCTTCACCTATTCATTCTCTAATGGCCTTTCTTTATGTAGATCCTACTTTTCAACCTATATTATTTTCATTCTTCCTGAGGAACTTTTTTTAACACTTCTTACAAGACACTGTCTGTAGGCAACAAATTCCCTCAGCTTTTGTTTGTCTGAGAAAGTATTTTTCTTTCACTTTTGAAGGATAATTCTGCAGCATACAAGATTCTCAGCACTTTAGACATTTCACTCCATATTCCTCTTGTTTGCAAGGCTGCTGAGGAGACTTGAGATGTAATTCTTATCTTTGCTTCTCTATAGATAGGTAGGGTGCTTTATTTCTCTGGGATATTTCAGTTTTGAGGGTTTTTTGGTTTTGTTTCATTTTAAAGATCCATTTATTTATTTGACAGAGAGAGAGAAAGAGAGAGAGAGAGCACCTGAGCAGGGGTAGGGGCAAAAAGGAGAGGGAGAGAGAGAATCTCAAGCAGACTTTGTGCTGAGTACAAGCCAGAGTCAAGGCTGGACCTCATGACCCTGATCATGACCTGAGTCAAAACCAAGAGTTGGATACTTAACCAATTGAGCTGCCTAGGTACTTCATTTTTTTTAATCTTTGATTTTCTAAAGTTTGAATATGATTTCCCTAGTGTGGTTTTTATTTGGTTGGTTGGATTTTTTGTTTTGGGTTTTTTGGTTTTTTTTTTGCTTTCTTTTTTGTTTTTGCATTTATCATGCTTATTGTTCTCTGAGCTTCCTGGACCTGTGGGCTGGTGTCTGACATTAATTTGGGGGAAAGTCCATCATTATTTCTTCAAATATTGTTTCTGTGTCTTTTACTTTTTCCTCTCTTTCTGATATTCCCCCTTACATGTACATTACACCTTTTATAATTGCCCCGCAGTTCTTGGATATTCTGGCGTTTTTTGCTTTTTTTTTTTTTTTAAATCTTTGCTTTTCAGTTTTGTAAGTTTCTATTGTCATATCATCAAGCTCAGTGGTTGTGCCCTCAGCTGAGCCCATCAAAAGCACTCTTCATTCCTGTAACACTACCGATCCTCCAGCATTCCTTTTTAATTCTTTTTTAGAATTTCCATCTCTCTGCTTATATTATCTGTTCTTGCCTGTTGTCCACTCTTTCCATTAAAGCCCTTAGCATAGTAATGATGGCTTCCTTTTATTTCATTTAATTCCTGGTCTGATTATTCCAACATTCCTGCCATATTTGATTCCAGTCCTCCTTGTTAGTCTCATCAAACTGTTTTTATTTTTTGTCTTTTCAGTCTCTATGGTAATTTTTTGCTAAAAGGTAGACATGTTGTACAGAGTAAAAGTAACTGCAGTAAATAGGTCTTTAGTAATGCAGTGGTAAGGTGTCAAGGAGAGATAGCCTTCTATGGTCCTACAGTTGGGTCTCAGTCTTTGGGTGACTCTATACTCCTGGACCAAAACTTCACTAGTACTTCTCAGCCCCCTTCCCCAACCCAGGTGGGACAGGAAGGGGAGAGGCAACTGGAATTAGGTGTTTCCCTTCCCCTAGGCAGATTAAGTGTTGATAGAACCCCAGTAGCAGGTTAGGTCTGGTCAAATGGTTTCCTCTTGTGGGCAGGCTTTCTTAAAAAGAACAAGATGCTCTAGTGTATTTTAAAATGTTTCCTTTTCCCCTCTCACTGCTGGAAGCATGAGGGAATTTTTCTCTGGTCTTCATTCCATGGACCTGGCCAAACCCCAAGTTAAAACTCACAAAAGCATGAGGATTCCCCCTTGACTGCATCCCGCTGCAGTTTCTAGGTCTCAGACTTCTTCACAGTGACCCTTCAGCAATTTGCCAGTTACTACTTTGGCTTTTCCTATCCACATACCAGTTCCTACTGAAGTTTCTGCTTATGCATTGCTGCTCTGGTAAATTGTGCTTCTCTGTTCCCATCTGCCATTCCAATGTTTAGAACCAGGACCATGTCTTGCCCTGTGACCTCACTTCACTGATGGGTCTAAGATGGGTTGTTGATTTTTCAGTCTATACAGCTTTTTACTTATTGTTATGATGGGATGGTTACTTCTAAGCTCCTTACATGCTGCACTGGAAACCAGAAGCTAACCACTCTGGTTTGAAATTCTGAAGGACTTAGCTGAAACAAAACCAGTAAAGTTTACCAATGAAATGAGCTAAGACTTTGAGATAAAGCAGAGGTAGCACAATTAAACATTCTGAGTTGCTAAAGCTAATATTCTATTACTAATTTTCTCTGAGAAAATGACAGCATGTAGGATTAAGGAACATTAAGGGAAAAGCTGTTTAACTAAATTTAAAAGGAGGTAATGTTGGTTTAAAGATATTCTGAAACTATCTTATTTTCATACAAAAAATAAATGAAACTATTTATCAATAAATGGATAGTTTTGTAAAGCAAGTAATTTGTTTTAATTTTTAGCATCACACTCCATGCCCACACATGAGATGTGAAAGAACACAGGTGCTATCTATTAATTTAATGAAAAAATACAGGCAAAACTCAAAGATGTTACAGGTTTGGTTTCAGACCACTGTAGTAAAGCAAATATCACAATAAAGTGAATCAAATGAATTTTTTGGTTTCCAACTTCATATAAATATTATGTTTACACTATAGTCTACTAAATATGCAATAGCATCATGTATAAAATAATGTACTGATCTTAATTTTAAAATACTTAAATTAAAAATGCAAATATCCCAATTTTCAAAGAGTTGTAATATTTTTGCTTATCGAGGGCTTGCTGGTTTGACTATTCATTGTGCTGGCTGTTGAAGGCTAGGGTGGCTGTGGCAATTTCTTAAAATAAGACAACAGTGAAGTTTACCACATCAACTCACTCTTCGTCTCGTGAATGTCTTCTCTATAACATACAATGTCATTATATAGCATTTTACCTACGGTAGCATTTCTTTCAAAATTGGAATCAATCTTCTCAAACCCTGCCACTGCTTTATCAACTAAATTCATGTAAATTTTTAAATCTTTTTTTTGTCATTTTAACAATTTTCATAGCATCTTCACCAGGAGTAGATCCTATCTCAAGGAATCATTTTCTTTGCTCATTCATAAGAAGGAACTTCTCACCCCTTAATGTTTTATCATAAGAGCAACAACTCAGTCCTATCTTCAGGCTCCTCTTCTCACTGCAGTTCTCTTGTTATTTCCACCACACCTGCAGTTACTTCCTCCAGTGAAGCCTTGAACCCCTCAAAGTCCTCCATGAGAGTTGAAATCAACTTCTTCCAAACTCCTGTTCATGTTAATATTTTTACCTCTTCCCATGAGTCACAGATGTTCTTAATGGCATCTAGGATGGTGAATCCTTTCCAGAAGGTTTTCAAATTCCTTTGTCCAGATCCCCAAGAGGAATCACTACGTATGATAAATATGAAATGTTATTTCTTAAATAATAAGACTTAAAGTGAAAATTACTCCTTGGCCCAAGGGTCGCAGAATGGATGCTGTGTTAACAGGTATGAAAACATCATTAACCTCATTGTACATCTTCATCAGAGTTCTTGGGTGATCAGGCACATTGTCCATGACCTGTAACACTTAGAAATGAATCTTTTTTTCTGAGCAGTGAATCTCAGTAGGGACTTAAGATTTTGAGTAAACCATTCTGTAAACAAATATACTGTCATTCAGGCTTTGTAGTTCCATTTTAGAGCACAAGCAGCATAGAATTGGCAGAATTCTTAAAAAGCCTAGGATTTTCTGAATGGTCAGTGACCACTGGCTTCAACTTGAAGTCACCAACTTTCTTAGTCCCTAACAAGAGAGTGAGTTCTTTGACTGCTGTCCTTTGCCAGCCAGGCAATGACTTCTCCTCTCTAGCTATGAAAGTCCTAGATAACAGCATCTTCCATGAGAATGCTGTTTCCTGTACATTGAAAATATATTGCTTAGTGTAGGGACCTTTGTCCATCACCTCAGCTTAAAAAGCTTCTGGATAACTTGCTGCAACTTCTACATCAGCGCTTACTGCTTTAGGTTGCACTTTTTATTATGGAGATGGCTGCTTTCCTTAAACCTCATAAACTGACATCTGCTAGCTTCAAACTTTTCTTCTGCTATTTCCTCACCTCTCTCAACCTTCATAGAACTGAAGAGAGTTAGGACTGTTTTCTGGAGTAGGCTTTGGCATAAGGACCTGTTGTACCTGGTTTGATCATCTGTCCAGACCACTAAAACTTTCTCCTTTTCAGCCATAAGGCTGTTTTGTTTTCTTCACTGTGTTCCCTGGAGCAGCACTTTTCATTTCCTTCAAGAACTTTTCCTTTATATTCACCACTCAGCTCACTGTTGGCATAGAAGTCCTACCTTTCAGCCTATTTCAGCATTCAACATGCCTTCCTCACTAAGATTAATGATTTCTAGCTTCTGATTTAAAATGAGAATTGTGTAACTCTTCCTTTTACATAGGGACTTAGAGGCCATTGTAGGATTATTAGTTAATTGGCCTAAATGGAATAGTTTTGTGTCTCAGGGAATAGGGAAGCCCAAGGATAGGGTGAGAGATAGGGAGTAGGCCAGTTGGTGGAGCATCAGACCACAAACATTTGTGGACTAAGTCCACCATCTTACATGGACACAGTGAGTGATGCCCCAAACAGTTTTAATAGCAACATCAAAGATCACAGGTCACCATAACAAATATAATAATAATGAAAAATTTTGAAATACTGTCTGAATTACCAAAATGTACACAAAGTGAGTATTAGAAAAATGCCTTAATAGAATTTTTTGATGCAGGATACCAGAAGTTGTTTTTCAGTTTATAAAAATGCAATATCTGCAAAGTATAAACAAAGCAAAATTCAATAGAACAAGTTATGTTTATAATAAAAAGGACCCAACATATGACCTTACATGTATATTTTTTTAAGTGATTTAGAGGCTTATTTCCATGGAAGGATTTATAAAAATATTTCCATCTTGTCTTTTATCTAGAAAAAATAAACATATACAGAATAAGAATCACCAAGAGAAAGTAAAATCATTTTCCAACAGAAGTAAAAAATGCCTAAACAGGGCCACTAAGAAATCTCTGAGGGCAAAACTTGAATGGACATACATAAGATGCTAAAAGGCATGTTATAAAGCTGTGTTTGCATAGTCAGCGCTCTGTTGTTACTTAGTTTGTATGTGTTACAGTAGTTGAGGGGTGCTAAGTAAGCCACTGCTTGCCCCTGCACTGATCCTGGACCATAGGCTATGAGGTAAGGTTACCGGCAGTGGCAAAAAAGACACATTCAGAGCAGCGCTCAGTTATACACTTGCAGACATCAAATGGAAGGCAAATTACTTCTCAAGAAAGCTTCATTCTCCCTCTCTGGTTTCATCTTGTTTCATTTTTCCCTCCTTTCCCCTATGATCTTGTGTTTTGTTTCTTAAATTCCTCATACCAGTGAGGTCATATGATAATTGTCTTTCTCTGATTGACTTATTTTGACTCTTAATCTCAGGAAACAAACTGAGGGTTGCTGGAGGGAAGGTGGGTTGGAGGGATGGGGTGGCTGGGGGATAGACATTGGGAAGGGTATATGCTATGGTAAGTGCTGTGAATTGTGTAAGACTGTTGATTCACAGACCTGTACCCCTGAAACAAATAATACATTATATGTTAATAAAAAAAAAAAAGCAGCACTCTTTGAGTTATATAAAGAACATCTCCTTTCCCAGAACATCCAGGTCTTGGTTATTTAGGTGGAATGTATAGCATGTTTTTTTTTTTAATATTTTATTTATTTGGGGCGCCTGGGTGGCTCAGTGGGTTAAAGCCTCTGCCTTCAGCTCAGGTCATGATCCCAGGGTCCTGGGATCGAGCCCTATATAGGGCTCTCTGCTCAGCAGGGAACCTGCTTCATCCTCTTTCTCTCTCTGTCTGCTTCTCTGCCTACTTGTGATCTCCATCTGTCAAATAAATAAATAAAATCTTTTAAAAAATATTTTATTTATTCATTTATTTGTCAGAGAGAGAGAGAGAGCACAAGCAGGGGAGCTGCAGGCAAAAGCAGAGGAAGAAGCAGTCTCCCTGATGAGCGAGAAGCCCAATGGTGGAACTCCATCCCAGCACCCCAGGATCATGACCTGAGCTGAAGGCAGATGCTTAACCGGTTGAGCCACTCAGGCATCCATGCATGACATGTTTTAAGTCTTGTGGGATTTAGCAGAGTAGCATAGGATGTGGGACTGCATGAGGAATAGTTCAGCGCTGTCGTGTTTGCAGGAAACAGCTGTTGTTTTTTAGGAAAATCAATATGGGGAGAAGTACTTAATACAATTACTGATGTAAGACACCCAGAGAGAACCTAGTCCACAGAAAGACTTAAGACCTGGGACTTCTTTGATAGTCCCTGCAAACATTCTCATAACCTAAGGAAAAAACAAACTCCAAGCTCTGAGTATAGAAGAGGAAGTGTTCTCTCCCAGCTCATTCTCCTAGCCACTTCCCTAGACCATTTATCACAGCACAGATCACACTAGAAGAATGAACCAATGAAAGTTTAGTACCTAACAGAAAGTAACCAACAAAGAAGCTCTGTAAGGATATGAGAGAAGAAAAGGGAAGAATATCAATAATATAAACAACAACATAAAAATGCAGAAAAGAAGAATTATATCATGAAACAGATAAAAAACAGCTAATATTTCATGTTAAAACCTAAAACATTAAAGAAAGATGGCCTCATTGAAACAAAATGAAAGATCAGTAGCAATGGCTCAAAAGAAAGAAGATGGGAAATAAAAACTAAAAACAAAACTCAAAGAAATGGAAATGGAAACAGATGAAAATGGATCCAAATGGAAAAAGGAAATCATTGTGAATATCTGAGTAATGTTAAAGGCATTAAAATACACCAATAGCAGTTGAGAAAATTTAGGAGCGCCTTTGTAGCTCAGTTGATTGAGCATCCAACTCTTGGTTTGGGTTCAGGTCATGATCTTAGGGTTGTGAGTTCAAGCCCTGTGTTGGGCTATGTGGTATGCATGGAGACTGCTCTAATATATATGTACATACACACACACATATATTTTATATATACATATATTATACATAATACACACATATTTTATATATACATATATTATATATAATACATACATATATTTTATATATAATACATAAATATTTTTATACATAATAAAATGTATGTATCAGTAGACTATGTACATATATGTATGTATCCTGATTGGTATCTATTATAAAATAAACAAACCACTTAGCTGGTATTGCACAGCTAGGCAATCTACAAATTTATATTATAATCAATTACAAATGATAGGTTAAAGGACAATATTTAAAAGGGTACTGAACTCACTAATACTAAATGAAAGTCCTCGGAACCTGGACTTAAAGAGGAACCTATGAGAAGACCTAAGAATGAAGAACTGATCTGAGGTCTGCTCTGGGAAGTAGGGAGGTTTGTGGCCTTGGAGAATTAACGTGCATGAATTTCAAGGTCCACATGGGACAGGAGAGAAGACTCTGGGATCTGCAGGAAGTGAGATTGCATGTGGTTTTGTTTATCTCTGCATTTGATTCTCAGGAGAAAAAAAAATATAGTCCCCGAGAATTCCAAGTAGTAGGTCTCAGCCTCGTGATTTTAGGATCAAATTTATATCACCTGCATGATACAGGAATTTCAAATATAGAAATTCATGTCGAAATTAGTCTCTAGTCAGCACTGTTCCAAGAGATTTTGGTTTAAGGACATGAAAACCATTCTGGAAAAATGTTCCCACAAAGTAGCCACAGATGACCATCATGCACACACACACACACACACACACATGCGCACACAAATCCTTGCTAAAGGTGAATTCACTATTCAGGATGTACAAAACACTAAAGGATGTGTCTTTGTCATATTTACTCATATTTAGAGGCATTTTTCACACTTTTGGATATCTGGAAATAATGGGGTATTAAAATTATAATCAGTAGCTGGCTTTATTTTTCTTAAGAATATAAAGAGAAAGTTACATCTTATAATTGATGATAGTTTGGGTTTCATGATACATGCAAATCCATAATGAGGAAATTAAAACAAATGGTGGTCAGCCTACAACAATAGCAAGTATTTGATGATGGAATGATAAACTGAAAGATGATAAGAATTTAGTATTAAAATGATTTTTTGAAGTAATTGTTAAAGTAGGAAAAGAATAAGACATTAAAAAAAGAACAGACAGATTTAAAATTCACCTAAATAACATCCAAAACAAGTGGATGAACAGGCAAAAGATAAAACTAGACAAAGATGAATAAAAAACTAGAAAATAATCCAGGGAAAATTTTTAGAATGCCACAAAGTTTCAGAAATGGAAAATAAAAACAGGAGATTAAGGAATCATGTAGGAGAGAATGACAAGTCTAACATCAGTTAAATGGGAATTCCAGAAGAGGTAAATAGAGAAAAGAGGTGAGAGGCAGGGGCGCCTGGTTGGCTCAGTGGGTTAAGCCTCTGCCTTTGGCTCAGGTCATGATCTCAGGGTCCTGGGATCAAGCCCCAGCATTGGGCTCTCTGCTCAGCAGGGAGCCTGCTTCCCCCTCTCTCCCTCTCTGCCTACTTGTGATCTCTATCTGTCAAACAAATAAATAAAATCTTTAGAAAAGAAAAAGGAGGTGAGAGGCAAGGCTCAAGGAAGCAATCACTGAGAAATGAGAATAGATAAAATATATTAATTTTCAGTCTCAAAAGCACAGTAAGTGATAGCAAATTAAGTTAACAACAAACTAACACCAAACTGTACCTAAACAGAATGCCAAACTAAACCTAGAACTAAGAACACTGGAAAATATTTAGAGACATGGGACCAAAAAAACCACTCTTTAGCTCAACTTACATCATATGGATGAGTCAGAAAAGAGTCCACTTGGAGGCTTTAAGGGAATATATTAGAAGGAAAAAGTGGACTGAAAATTCATGACCTATTTATCTCCCCATTCAAAAATATATAAAAATAATAATAGAGTACCAGAAAGAAGGAAATAATACATAGAGGAACTAAAATTACAGAAATGGAAAACAAAGAATAGAGAGAATCAAGAGAATCAGAGCTGCTTCTTTGAAAAGGCTAATAAAAGAGATGCTTCTCAGGCAAACATATAGAAGAAAAAGGAAAATAAAATACAAAAGCAAATTTAGGAATGAATGACAAAAGAGACAATCATGAGATATTTTTATATATCTTAAAAATATGCTATGAACAATCAAGAGTGATGAATTATAAATGTTGAAATGAACAATTAAAAAATTACTTGTCAAAAGTAACTGTAAGAAATGGGAAAATCAAGCTTAGAACAATTAAAGAGCTGGAATCGGTATCTAAAACATACCAGTATCAAACCAAATGCAGCAATAAACAAAAGACACATAGTTCTTCTTTAAGGTGCTCCTCTCCACAGCCAACAGAGGAACAGTTTTAAGATAAGGACACTTTACAGAATTTAATCGTATACTTTTATTACATTAAATAGAGAAAAAGTAATGTTGCCATTTCAGTCGATGCAGAAAAAAAGCCTTTGATAAAATTCAACACCCCTTTGTGTTAAAGTCAAATAAAATAAGTAACCTTAGCAAGTTAGAATTACATGAGAATTTCCTTATCATATGATGTTCCTACTACTATCTCACATAAAACACCACACCTTAATGATGAAGCTTTAAGAACTTTTTATTTTAAAAAGCAAAACAAAACAAAGATTCCCAGTATCAGCATTTCTATTCAACACAGTTTTGGAATTCCTAATAAATATAACATTAAAAAAGATTTTGTAAAAAATTATATAAAAGGAAAGGAAGAAACAAATTATTTGTAGAAGATATGGTTATTTACACAGAAAAAAAGGAAGTGAAGATAAGTTACTAGCATGAATAAGAGTTCAGTGAAATTGAACAAGATTAATAGACAAATATAAATTGTAATTGTTTAGACCAAGAAGTAGCATAAATTTTAACTGATACTATTAACAAGAGCAAAATTATCAGATATACTGGAATAAACCTAGGGAAAATTATACATGTCTTTCAAGGAAAATCATGAGACTTTATTAAAAGAAATAAGGTACGTCTGGGTGGCTCAGTGGGTTAAGCCTTTGCCTTTGGCTCAGGTCATGATCTCAGGGTCCTGGGATCGAGGCCTGCATCAGGCTCTCTGCTCGGTGGGGAGCCTGCTTCCCCCTCTCTCTCTGCCTGCCTCTCTACCTACTTGTGATCTCTGTCTGTCAAATAAATTTAAAAAAAATCTTTAAAAGAAAAAAAAGACAGCCTAAATAAATATGGAGAGTAATATAACCCAGTAATGACTAAGAAATCTTTATATACTAGAAACAATGCCTCTCTCTAAATTAATCTATATATTGATGGTGGACCACACTCAGGCACTAGGTGCCCAGGGAAAGGAAAAGGTACACAAGGAAGAAAGGGGGGCAAGGACACTCAGGTAAAATTTAACCACTTCACAGTTTCATTCTGACAAAATTCTATATGGAGAATTTATGGAATGATTGAATTTTTAAAACTTTTCTGCAGTCTTTAATTTTATAGATAAGAATCTCAAGCTTAACAGTGTTCTTAGTTGTATTATCTTGTCTGAGGGGAAGAAAAGGATTGAAATTCTCGAGAAAGTGAGTGGAGAACTCACTTAGATGAAAACAATGCTATTAAGGACTCAAATTTAAGAGCTTGGAATTCTCTTACACATAATTTTCTCAAAAGCCTGCATAATTTTAATTTTATTGTAGTCATCACCTTTAGACACTGATTATTTTGGAGAAGCAATCACAGAAACCTGAAAAATCAAGATCTGATGAGAATCCCTAAGTAAAACACATTTCAGAAGCCCAACCCTAAAAAGCAAAGGTGTTTTAAGTTTAATCTCAAATTCTGCATTTCCTCTCTGCTGAGGAATGTGGTCTTGCACATATTAAAAGCAGACAGGGAATATTAAGTAAAACTTTAATTGGTTAGGAGAAGTCCCTGTACAGTGAATTTATAGGACATACAAATAAAGAAGGAAGGAAATAATAGAACACATCTGCTAATACGATTTATGATAATTATTTAATTTTGGCTTATAAAATATACATTAAAAATAATTCCATTTTATATATTTACTTCAAGCATGTAAGGGGTTTCAGTGTTTTACATTTGGATACCTGATCAAAGATAATCTATAAATTATATTATGCTCTCAATGTGCTAGCTAATAGTTGGGCTATCTTAATATCTCTTATTTAGTGATATCATTTTCCATTTATTTTAACATGAACTTTATTTGTATTTTGTTGGCTCATCTACCAAATCTCTAGATGTTGGAATTGTTATGTCTTAATGATGGATTCTCTTTGCTTTCCTTCCTAGGTGTATGCATTCTTGGAGCTTTAAATACTGTCTGTTAACCACTAACAATGTTACATTCCAGGCTGAATCTATGCTCTGATTGCCAGATGGGACATGTAAAATTTTCTACTTTACATGTCTACATATCAGTACAAGTCCTTTTATCTTGCCCACAAAGCATGTGTCCTCCTATGGTACTCCTCTAGCTCAGAAATTAGCCGCACCAGACACCCAGTATTTCACACTAGAAACTTAGAGGATTCATCCTTGAGGCAAGGTTTTCCCAGTGATTCTTCCTCCTTTTCATCTCACTCTTCGGTGCAAACTGTATGTCCCCTCTGAGAATTGTACAGGCATAGTAAATGATGACCATCTCCTAAATAACCCGCAATTATCCACTTTTTTTGCAAGTCATGTCAATTTCCTTACAGAACAGCTGGAGTCCTGAAAAGTCATTGTTGGACTAAGCACCCTGTTTTGTCAGAATAACTATTCTTTTCTTCATCAGCAGGAAGGTATTTCTTGGGGCACCTGGGTGGCTCAGTGGGTTAAAGCCGCTGCCTTCCGCTCAGGTCATGATCCCAGAGTCGTGGGATCGAGCCCTGCATCGGGCTCTCTGCTCTGCGGACAGCCTGCTTCCTCCTCTCTCTCTCTACCTCTCTGTCTACTTGTGATTTCTGTCTATCAAATAAATAAATAAAATCTTTAAAAAAAAAAAAAGGAAGGTGTTTCTTAAAGATGCCCATACTAAGCTATATGGAATAAGTAAGTTAAATGGGGTTTTTGTTTTAAGGACAATATAGGGCAAATACAAATAATTGCCATTATTTTATTATATAATTTTTATAACCACCCTCTCTGGTAGTAGATACTTTTAACCCATTTCCCAAACCTGAAATTTGAGACTTAAAAGAGTTAGCTAACTTCTCAAAGTCTGTTATCTGACTAAAAAATTGGTCTTTTCTCACAATATTGTGCTATCTCCCCTTAAGAGTCTGCTCGAGAATCAATGAAGAATCAGAAATACCCTTGTCTTCAAAATCTCCCAGCTGAGCCAAGGTCTAAATTTCCTGTGGAGATCTTACCATGTGCAATCTCCCCAAAGCTTTCACAACTCTAACTACAGTTATCCTTCAGTGACCTACCTGTTCATCCAATACCTGTCCATCTACTTCAACACAAAACAATTTAGAAGTTAATAAGAGTAAGAACCCTTCTCATTATAGCTTCTTTTATCTCAAGCTGCTTTTTTGCAGCCCTTGAATATCTGGAATTCAAAATGTCATTCCCCAAATTTTCAATATAATCTTAGTTGCAGTGGAATATTTACAGAGGTTATTTGGCCACAGTGACAAAACATTTTTGTTAAATACTGCTATTTTATAACAAGAAATAAGCATTAACTGGCACATGAGTGTGTAGCCAGAAATTTTATGTTCTCAAGGAAAATGCTCAGAAATAGTTTTCTTACTCTTTGCTAAATTGCAAACCAACAGATTTCTGACTCTTGTGAAATGCTGGATGCCTGGAGCATTATTTACCGAGATTGAAAAAGAAAATGAAGGCAGATGATTAGAGAAGGAGCAGGCTGGTAAGAGGATAAGGTATTTCTTTCTGACTCTTGTTTTCCATTGTTTTTGCTATTTGTGTCTAGAGTAGAGTTTCCCAAACTTTCCCAAAGATAAAAATGACCTAGGTCTTTTTAAAAATCCATAGTTTGATGAATTTTCCTTGGAAATTCTGACTCAGCAATGTGAAATAGGACTTGGAGAACTTGGGTTTTTAACAAATACACTAAGTGGTTATTTAATACCAAAAGTCAATTGTGAAATATTTAGTAGATCATCCAGGAGATAAGTAATTAACATTTAATAAGTAGGTTCTTTCTATGAGGACAGGGGATTTTTTTGAAACAGCCATTTAAATGCATTTTTATGATAGCATTAAGTGCTTTATAGCTTTTTAATGAATATCTTTAAATACATTTTGTTAAAATGTCAAAATACTTTAATTCATTTGAAGTTATGTTATAGTCCCAGAATAACTTTGGAGTTGGCTTTTTGGAAACCTTCAGATCACGTGTTCCAAAATTTACCTTGGGTGCCCATGAAACTCCAGATGAGACTCCATTATTAAAAATATATATGGAAAAAATAATAGTATCTCCCAAATATCAAAAAAAAAAAACAAACTTAAAAATCCACAAGAAAATAAGACAATTTAACCTAACAGAAAAAAGGAAGTAGACAAATAAAAAGAGAAAATTCTAATGACCAATAAAAAAATGACAAGATATTGAAACTCATTAAGAATTAGAAAGATAGGGGCACCAGGGTGGCTCAGTGGGTTAAGCCTCTGGCTTCAGCTCAGGTCATGATCGGATCCTGGGATCAGGTCCCACGTCCAGTCTCCTGCTCGGTGGGGAGCCTGCTTCCCCCTCTCTCTCTGCCTGCCTCTCTGCCTACCTCTCTGCCTACCTGTCATCTCTGTCTGTCAAATAAATAAAGAATATCTTTAAAAAAATAAAAGAGGGGCGCCTGGGTGGCTCAGTGGGTTAAAGCCGCTGCCTTCGGCTCAGGTCATGATCCCAGGGTCGTGGGATCGAGCCCCGCATCGGGCTCTCTGCTCTGTGGACAGCCTGCTTTCTCCTCTGTCTCTCTCTGCCTCTCTGCCTACTTGTGATCTCTGTCTATCAAATGAATAAATAAAAAAAATCTTAAAAAAAATAAAAATAAATAAAAGAATTAGGACGATACAACTCAAAACCACACTAAGTTCCACCTTTCCTTCATTATTGAAGGGAAGTTGCCATCATTATGGCAACTTTTAGAACAATACCAACTGATAATAAGGAATATATTTGTTGCATCAATCCACAGAGTAATTTAATGATGTCCAGTGAAGCTAGGGTGACTGTAAAAATGTACTGCCAAACTGTGAAGTTTTTAGAATAAAACAGTATACTGAGATAAATAAAATTATGTGATATTTAATATTTGTTTTTATATTTGCTGACTGACAAATTGTTTTTATTACATTGATGGTCTTATAAGTAACTCTTCAAAAATTGTTTTTGAAAATAAAACTTTTCAAAATTTTGAAATCATAATTGTATACATTGAAGCAAAATAAAAATAACTTACTTATTTAAACATTAAAAATAGCAAGTAGTTGGGGCACCTGGGTGGCACAGTGGGTTAAAGCCTCTGCCTTCAGCTCAGGTCATGATCCCAGGGTCCTGGGATCTAGCCTGGCATCAGGCTCTCTGCTCAACAGGGAGCCTGCTTTCCCCTCTCTCTGCCTGCTTCTCTGCCTACTTGTGATCTCTGTCTGTCAAATAAATAAACAAAATCTTAAAAAAAAACTTTAATTAAAAAAATAAATAAGAATAGTAAGTAGAATAATTATTCTGGAACATATTTGTATACTGAAAGTGGTTAGCTGTAATTATTTTTGATTCTTTTCTGGAAAATTGTATTTCTTTTAATGCAGTTTATTATTGACTTTTCATAAAATTATCTACAGTCTTTTCCAAAGTAATTCATGTTTTCACCAAGAGTTATCACCCATGTTTACTTTTATTGAATGAATTTTTAAAAACATTTAGAATACTGTCAAATATTTCATTTCTAGCAGAATAAACTTCCAAAGCTTTATTTGGCTCCATAAATTGGATGTTCAATTGAAGCATTTTTAGATCTGATTTTCTGTGTGAAATACCTGACAATATTCAACTGCTTGTGAATTTCCTCTGCTGCTTATGGAGGTAACATATTAACAGCATTGCTGCATATTTTGTAAGTGAAAAAAGATTTGGAATAAAAAAAGAACATGATTTGTTTCAGAAAACAGCAATTTGATCTAAATGAAAAACGATGCTTCCCAAAATGATGAACACTTTCTCCAGTTCACATATTAAGCCTGTGAAAATGGCATCTTCAGGAAGTTTTCTTAATGTAACTATTAACTTTTAAAATAACATTTTCCCCCTAGATTTTATCTTTTGAATTTCATGAGACTACTCAACTTCACAGCCCCAGGCCCTAAGAACAGCTAGAGAAGACCAACAGATACATTGTACAAAGTTTATGGTTGCCATACCCTTTCTTGAAAGAGAAATTCAGTATTCAATGTTCTACTAAACATGCACTTTTATTGTTTTAACCCACTGGTGAAACATTATTTCAAAATAAGCAATCATTACCAACCAACCCAATAAACAAATAGTTGTAGGTGTTTAAGGATGACAAAACCACTATAAGATCAATTAACCACTCTCTGTGTGCTCAGCTTCCATTCCCTGAACCTTATTCACGTAGACCCAACCCTCTAATTCCTTTATTTGCCCTAAACCCCACCATAGGGTTGCCTGGTAGTTTCAGTTAAGCAGATGGCATGAAAAACTCTGTCCAATATTTCCACCACCATCATGCAAGACTGGAAGGAGTTTAGTTGTCCCTAAGCAGTATACTGATCCAATGACTCAGTACACATTGTTTTATCATCTAGCATTCTGCACATTGTCCTAGAAAATGAGGCATTAGCTATGTTTTAGTTGAAATGGATCAGAAAAAAACAGCCAATTTTCACATTTAACCCTCTATTAAGCTTAGAACTCTGTTAACATGTTCTTTGCCTAGTATTCTAATACAGCTGTGACAAAAGCTGTAAGAATTACACAACATGGACATTAAACAAACCCACACTAGTTTTTAATCAATGCAATTTGTGGTAAGACTTCATTTGAAAAAGAAAAATCCAGGAGAGATGCGAAGCCACACATCAGGATGTGCAGACAAGAGTAGTTAAATAGCACTCCTGGGAACAAATGAGGATGTTTGATCTCCCCCAAACTGAAATCATGTATACCCTGCAATCTAGTTATTCCTTTTCTACATATTCATCAGAAATTCTTATACATGTATACCTGGAAGCATGAAGAAGGTTTTTCATTACAACACTTAGGTAAACACATTATGGAACAAGACAGAATACAGCAGACTGAGATCTACAGGATATGCATAGCTCTCAACAAGAATATTAAATGGAAAAAAAATAATGCAATGATACATGCCTTATAAAAATATTCACGTACATCAAAAACTCAGAAAATACTAGTATTATTCATAAACCTATATATTCCAATGAAACCATGAAAGCAGGAAGGTAAAGTTAAACCTAAGGTTCATAATAATGGCACCACAGGACACGGCAAAGTAATGGATCTAAGAAGACAATACTACAACTGTAACTGAACGTAATGCAAAAAGAACAAGGTGTGCATTAACAGCTATTTCTGGGTGGAGTTAAATAGATATTTTGTATACTATTTGTATTTTATGTTTTAAAAAAAAAACAAAATAATTTCATAAAGAACAATATCGAGTTTAACTTGGAATCAGCTTGTTACAAATCTACTTTGCTTAAAAAAATTCCATAACTTCATTGCCATTTCCAAGGGGTTCAAAAAAGGAAAACTGGCAAATGTGGTACTTCATCAAAGAAAAACTTTTAATAAATGTGAAATATGAAATAAAACATTTAATTAGCATATCACTGTTCTTGACACATTACCATATACAATCACAGAGTAGAAGGAAAGTGAAAGATGTATGCAGAATAATTACTGTATTTAACTATTTAAAGCCTCTTCTTAAGAAATATAATAAATAACACTTCAGAATTGGCATTATTACAGTGAGAAATTGTTGAAGTATGCCAATAAATTCTATGTAAGATTTTGGAAACAGTGAATACTTGCCTCTTTTAAAGTCTTTCCCATAAAAGATGGAAATAGCTACCTTCATGCAAATGAGCTAGACTCTGGTTGCACTAATTAAGAGAACACCAGCTTAGTCAATCTAATGATAATACAAGAGTTGTAATGGATGTCAAAATCATGCTTTATAAAACTATCTTCAGAATCATCTCAAATTTCCTTTTATTTTGAGAAACACGAATTTACTAAATACATGGAAAAAAAGATTGTGCCGATTAGTGTGATTTCAATAGAACATGTTTCATCTTCAAAATCTGATAAGAACTTTCCAATCCATAAAACACTGTAAGAGAAAACTGTGAATCGGGCTAGACACACATTTCAAAGACCTGATGAGGTTGCAAATCACTGTGCCTCACTTTCGAGTTACCACGATAATGCTTAGCACTTGCATAGTGTTTTCTAGCTTCAAAGAGCCTTCAAACTTTAACTAATTAATCCTTACACTACCCAGTGAGACAGTGATAAGAAATCCCTTGAAGAGAGCATCTAACTACATAATTCACATTTGCTTATAGAGAATTCAGCCTATATACCATGTTGTGTTTTCCTATCTTTTTATTTCAATAAATCTTGAGAGAGATGATATCCATATGCGAATAGATGATACATAGCCCTCTATTGTGAATAAAATGATGTACATTGCACTCAATCTGCAACTAAAAGCTAAAAAAGAAAGATATATGTACACCCAACACATGAAAAACATCTGGTACACTCTGCTCTCTGCTCTATTTTCTTTTCTCATTCATTTTACATATTGTTCTCAGCCATTCCGGAGTGGATTTGTTATATTTGAATAGGTTAAAACTTTTCACAAAGGATATACAATTCTCATGTCGATTTCAAAATTATTTTTACTTATTGTGAAATAAAGCGTTTTAAAATTAAAAGTCCATAAATTATGCTGAAAATAAGAGAATACCATATGGGAAAGCTTCACCCAAATGAAAGAGTATTTAACTACTGTATTAAGAATTCTCTCTACTAGGATTCCCTTCTCTCTGCAGGTAGCTGGCTACAGCTGTCTACCAAAACAAATCTATGCCTGCAGTAAAGGCCAACACTGGGTCACTCAGGAAAGAGCACTTTCTGCCTGAAAAGTGTTCTACATCTTTTTGCTGAAATTGGGGAAATCTTCATCTAGTTCTCCTGTTTACCTGAAAATTCATTTAAAAAATTATATTTTCTGTTTGTTTCAAAGAAATTCTGCTTACCTTCAATTGCTTGGCCCTTACCTAAACTCTATAAATATCTAAAAATCACATAGACATACACACATGCAAAAGAAACAGTACAATCAGAAGACCATTCAATGTGTATGTGTGCTCTGTTCTAAAAATTCTCCAGTGTACCATTTGTATTAAAGTTGTCGCTATCACTCAATGGATGATAATATTTTTACTAACATCCCTAGGATATCACTGGAATATGGATTGTACAATGTGAGCAACATGATTTTTATATGCATATACTTTCTTTGTAATTAAATGTATGTAGTTAAAATGATCAGCTTTGTTGTCAAAGACAGATACTGTCTAAATTTTCATTTTTTAAGAAATATTCTTCTTTTGGGTGCCTGGGTGGCTCAGTGGGTTAAGTTTCTGCCTTCGGCTCAGGTCATGATCTCAGGGTCCTGGGATCGAGACCCACATTGGGCTCTCTGCTCAGCGGGGAGCCTGCTTTCCCTCCTCTCTCTACCTGCCTCTCTGCCTACTTGTGATCTCTGTTAAATAAATAAATAAAATCTTAAAAAAAAAAAGAAATATTCTTCTTTTTATTTTCAAGTTCTAAATATTTGTCCATTTACATTGACCTTAAATAGACTGCTAAGCATTAAAATAGAATGAAAAAAGGTAAGCTGAAAATAATTGATTTCTCAGTATAAATAATACAAAGAATCATTTCATTTTTTCTTTAATAAATTACATGAGACAAGTTAAAGAGCTAATTATGCCATATTGATAAATATTTTTGAGAATTTAGAGAAAATAAGACTTAATTCATTAGAAAGAAGAAATGAGTGTTTTTGCATGGATCTACCTTAAAACAACTGAGAATTCTACTAACACTAAACTTAGGTTCTTGCCAGTTACAATTAAATTTATCTTTCCTTTCTCCTTTTTTTCTCTCCTCTATCTTAATACAAATTGAAAAAGGTAGGATTGGAATATGGAACAGAGAGAATTTGCCTACTGAAAGAGTTACAAAGATTTCCACAGGTGACTAAGGTCTCATATGAAGAGTAGAAATGATATGGGAATGTAAACTGTACAGCCACAATGGAAAAAGTGTACAGAGGTTCCTCAAAAAATTAAAAGTAGTATGATCCAGAATTCTATTTCTGGTATATATCTGAAGGAAATGAAATCACTATCTCAAATAGATATTTGCACCCCAATGTTCATTGCAGCATTATGTACAATAGCCAAGACATAGAAACAATGTAAGTGTCCAGCAGAGGGACAACCCAAATGTCTATCAAAGGTAATTTCCTGATAAAGAAAATATGGTATATACACCCACGCATACACATACAACATGCGTGCATGCACATGAAAACATATACATACACTGGAAATACTATTCAGCCACAATAATAAGGAAATCCTGACATTTGTGACTATATAGATGGATCTTTAGGACATTTGGCTAAGTGAAGTAAGTCAGACAGAGAAAGACAAATGCTGTGTTTTCTCATGTGTGTAACCTAAAAAAAGAGTTGAACTCATAGAAACAGAATAGAATGGGGATTTTCAGAGGCTGGAGGTGTGGGAAATATGAAGATTGGAACAAAAGGCATAAACCTCCAGTTTTAAGATGAATAAGTTCTTAGGATCTAATGTACAGGATAGTGACTATAGTTAACAATATTGCAATCCTTACTTGAAAGTTGCTGAGAGAATAGTTCTTTAATATTTCACTCCATCCCCTCCAAAATAGATGGTAGTTATGAAGTGTTTGATAAGTTAACTAACCATATTTTTGTAATCATTTTACAATATATACGTGTATCAACTCATCATATTTGTACACTTTAAACCTACACAATATTTTGTGCCAGTTACATCTCGATAAATCTGGGGGTCGGAGAGACTATCAAGGGATCTTTAAGAGTAGAAATAATAAAAGCTTTGGCAGTTGTATTAATCAGGGTTCCCTAGAGAATCAGAACCAAGAGAATGTGTGTATATATGTATACATGTGCATATATGTATGCATGTATGTGTACATATACATATATTTATATATTTATGAATCTGTGTGTGTACATAGAAAGAGAGATATGTAGAAAGAGAGATTTTAAGAAACTGGCTCACACAATTGTGTTTGCCAAGTCCAAAATCTGCAGGCTAGACCAGTAGGTTGGAAACTCAGAGAAGTGCAGCACTTTGAGTCCAAAAATAGTCTGCTGGCAGAATTCCCTCTTCTCCTGGAGAGGTCAGCTTTTTCTGTTAAGACCTTCAACTGATTGGATAATGCCCATCCAACATAATGGAAGGTAGTCTACTTAGCTCAAAATTTCATGATTTAAATGTTTTCTTTAAATCTAAACTGTGCTTTCACAGAAACATCTAGAATAATGTTCAACCAAATATCTGACCATGACTTAGGCAAGTTGATATACTGCAGCAGAGAAGGAAATTGTATAAAATCTAATATGGATTAAAATTTCCTCAAATATTTAATCTGATGTCACCTGGGTATATACAGGCAAGGAAAGAGAAAGAAGCATTTATTCTCACAATAAAGACAAGGTCAGGACCCCCTAAATCAGTTCCATGATTGTCATAGAAAGGAGAAACACATCTACCACTCATACTTTAGGACTAGTTTCTATGTCAATAGATCACAAACTTGAAGAAATGTGCCTAAATAGAGCCACTGTTCTGGAGAAGATGGCATCAAAATTTGAACTTGAACCCTAATGATTGGCCTTGGGATAATTAACCTTAGTAAAACTAATTTCAAAGTCTAAGGAGGGGTTCTCTTTTAAAGGATTTTTCCCTTCAGTGAAACATTCTATCTTGGAAAATCTAGCCTAATGGTATACTGGGTTAGAAGATGGTTAAAAAAAAAAAAATCTAGGCTGCAGATTGGGACTCAAGGAAAAGTACTTGGCAAAATAACATCAAATTTACATTAACATTTCCTGTCTTAAAATGTTTCATTAAAAAAAAAAGATTTATATATTTATTTTAAAGAGAGAGAGAGCATGGGGGAGGGAGCGGTGGCAGAGGGAGAGAATCTCAAGCAGACTCCCCACTGAGCAGAGCCTGACACCAGGCTCTATCACACAGTCCTGAGAACATGACCTGAACCAAAATCAAAAGTTAAATGCTTAACCAACTGAGCACTGAGGTGATGCTGAAATGTTTCATTTTTGAGTGTGGATTTATCTCTAAGAATTATTATTGTTTATTATGACTGTAAGCATGCACGAGTTCTGTAACATTTGTTTATGGAAGGTCAAATATGGAGAACTCATACAGGTCAGTAATGAATAGGAACTTGGGTCTTGTGAGATGGTTTCATCTAGAGTCAAAGGGGCTGCTTTTTTCCCAGTTGTGATAAGGCAAACTACAAAATAATTACAAGGAAGAGCTAAACAAGAAGGACTCATTCTTCGATGTCTGATCAATTGTTATCCACCCTGTCAACCCTTTATGCTATCTCAAAGATCTCATTTAAATGTCTTAAATGTTAGATCCCAGTCTTGTGTACTTAGGTGGGGAGGATCCATGCAGTAGTTATCTGAGCGGAGCTGGTTTAAGCATAGAAATAAATGACATGCAGACAAGTGTACACTGGTCCAGCACCAGATTCCCAGTGAAGGCACAGATAAACCTATCAGAGATCCCTAAAAGTATTTGGGGAAATGAAACTGGTTAACTAAAATTAAGCAAATGATATCACAGACTACAATACACTGAGCAGGAAAGTGAGACTGAAGATAGCAATTCAATCCAGGCTTTTGGGTATAAATCCTCCAATATTCCAAATCAATGTTCCATCACAAAACATATTTGAAATGAGGTTAATAAAAACTATTCAATTTCTAATGTTTTCCATCATTAGTGAAAATGAAAACAATGAAATCTAAGCTTAAATTCTATATTTCAATTTTGATAAAACTTACTTAAAAGTTTACTTGGGATAAATGTGATTTTTTATAAATATTAAAATGATACAATTAAATGAGAACCTGCTTGGAATTTTTACTCTGCCTGTTATCATGGTCACCATGTTAAATGATAAACACTGCAAAACTAACAAAATAATGTATGCATCAAAGTTTCTCCTCTTCAGAACAAGAATTGTTTTAAACTATTATCATAATGGTGTCTTCAAACATCAAAAGCCAAACAATACTGTTAAAAAATAACAGCAACAAAACTGGCAGGAATAAAATTACCTAAATATATTACCACATTTTTATTAGAATGTGAAAAAGAAGTAGTAACTTCTCACTTCAGTAACATTCTGGGAATCTTCATTATATTTTCAATACTTGTCAAGCTGTGTCCTAGCCCCTAGTTTTAGCCTTTAAAATCTTTTTTTTTTTTTTT
>RCUC01063982.1:0-19138 GCA_003697995.1 Taxidea taxus jeffersonii
GGGGGGGGGGGAAAAAGGAAAGAAGATGAGTGGTGATACTTATAATACTCTCAAGTTAGGCTATCTGTTTTGTAGCTTTTTGTTATATACTAACTTCTGGATGCCCAGGGTTTGTTTGTGTGTTTGTTTTTCTAACTTAGACTGGTTAGGGCTGGTGCTCTAACTCTGCAGCTGGTCATCACTGGGAAAGACAGTGATGCTTCCAACAGAAATGATGTCATTAGCCCCAGGTGGCTGCTTGGGATCTCATGGGTAGTGGACACCATGATCACACTGTTTTAGGTGTCCCATTTTTGTAGGAAATGCTCACTTGGTCACATTTGGAAAATCTCTATGAAAGTTTTATAGGGGCAAAATTTTAAGAGAATGCAGAGACTGAGAAGATCAAGTGTGGAGTGACAGTAACAACCGCCTTAATGTGTCCAAACCGAAAGTGATGCCCCCGACATCAGGCAGAAGGTGTCAAACCCTTCTTGGGATGAGAGCAACTACGAAGAGTGAATTAATGGTAATCAACGAAGGACTGGACTGAGGGAATGACGAATCCCAGAGCAACGACAGAGTAGCTACTGAGAAACCGAGAAGCAGTACTAATGCCACGTCTGCCCGGGCTGATGTTTCCTGTGTTGCAATAAACAAAGGAAGCAATCTGTGCTTCATCGTCATCGTCGCCGAAAACCTGGAACGCGGCGAACTGAGGGATGAAAGAATTCTGTCCAAATCTGTTCTGTCGGATGTGAGCTCCTCTTCCGGAAAGTGGCTGATCAGACTCTTAAAATGATCATGATCTCCAGCTCTCTCTCACCTTTGCTTTCATCCACACACTCTTCAGAAGAGTGAGTCCCTTCTGGGGAGCTGGGCTGTGGGGTGGAAGACTGGTATGAAAGAGAAGGGAAGGACGGATTCCCTTTGGGACAGAGGAACCTAATCCATCCGGGAACAGCAGCGCATGCACTAAACCGGACAGTGATGGGGCAGACTCGACTCATGTCCTCAAAGGAAGGTGGTGGAAATGCTACAGAGGCTGACATGTCTTCAGGACCAACCTCAAAGTGGACTCATCTTCCCCCCGCAACTAGCCTTAGAGTGGACATTCTAGACTGAGTAGGAATTAACTGGTCCTCACGTTTTAACTCTCAGAGAGCCGTCATCAAGCTAGCTGGCCTTGCGATGAGGCTGACCACACCTTGTCGCTTCTACTCTATTCCAGTCAGTGCGGTCATGTGGCCGATCTCTGCACTGGGACCGGCCATCCCAGGAAACTCATGTGATCACATCCCCTAAAATTTTTTTTTTTCCCTTCCAGTTTCCCTTCCAGTTTTTTCCCTTCCAGTTTCCCTTCCATTTTACAGATTCCTGGAATAAATTTACCCACAGAAGGCTGGGGAGGCCCACTCTCACATCACACCTTGTAGGATTACCTTTTTGCACTTAGCTCTATGGATCTCAAGATCCATAGAGTCAAGACTGACTGCAGGGTACATGCATTTAAGCCAAAGCCTCAGGGAAAACTTTTTTATCTAAATATGTTCCCAAAAAGCACTCACTGAGGCACTCTGTAGGGGTTAGAGGATGGTATCTTATAAAAGGGCAATTGTTTTTGTCCCAAATTATTGACCCTAATATCTAACGGGACATTCCTTCCACTATGCACAGCATATTAACAACTCGATCAGCTGGAATTCTGTGCATCTCAGATCCAAGCTATACAAGAAGAGCAGCCAGAACTGAGGTCTCACTATTCTAGGATTACTAATGGTATTATGGAATGGAGATCAATTAGAGATCGCTGGTTACAGAAGTTTATAGAATTTTTTGAAATAGAACTGAGGTCAGAGGAATGTCCTTGGCCAGATTTAGATGATTTCCAATGGGATGAAACAAGAAAGTGTTTCAGAATTTTCTTTCTTCCTTTCTTTAAGATTTTATTTATTTGAGAGAGAGAGAGAGAGTGTATGCATGTGGGGGCGGGGCGGAGGAGAGGTAGAGAGAGAGAGAATCTCAAGCAAACTTCCCGCAGAGCACAGAGCCTGATACAGGGTCTCGATATCACAACCCTGAGATCATGACCTGAGCCGAAATCAAGAGCTGGATGCTTAATTAAACTGATACACCCAGGTGTCCCTCAGAATTTCTTATTTTAGCCAAGTAACTTGATGGCATAGCTAAATATAAGGACTGCCCCCCCGAAAGCAACAACACAAAAATGCAAAAATGAGCATTCCCGGATATGCAAGTTAAAGGGTTCTGGGAAAGCAGAGTGGTGCCATGCCAGATCCATGATGCCATGAATCCCAGATGCCATGCCGTGTCTGGGATTCCAGCCCCACGGCTTGACGAGAGGCTCTGAGCTAGTGACTTAATCCCTCCATGCCTCAGTTTCCTCATCTGTGGCATGGAGATTAGACCGTGTCATTCTCAAAAGGCCACCGTGGGCATGAAACCAAATACTGCAGGCAAAGCTATTATGATGCAAACTGCTTTATCATTATTAGTATCACAATCACCACTTTGGTCATTGATTTAACACTACCATCTAATTTTTGACAGGAGGAACTATGCATTAAATTTTCTAAAAGGGAACCCTTCGCTTTGGACAGATACCACCTCTCTTACTTGACAGTTAGCTACTAAGCCTACACAGCAAGCAGTGTACACATTTGGTTACCACAGGATTCATGTGGCAAAGAGTTTATCTTGGAAAGTATACAAACACATCAGTCCCTCAAGATTAGCTCTGCAGCGGCTATTGCTGGTAAAATTAAAGCACTGGTTAAGTTTGCTTTTTGAAGACTTCAGACTACAACGATGGTACATGGAGCTTTTGGGATGCTGCCTCGTCATCTCTCTCTAGGCTCAAAGAGACCCAGCCTTACTTCCTAGGAACCCTGCTGCATCCATGGGAGGTGCCTCAGATGACCTCTGGAAGGTAAGAGCATGCCTTTCTGTGTTTCCGGCCTTGACAGCCATGACGGTTTTTATCAGCGGAGGCCATCTTAACCCAATGATATTTGTGGGTCAGGAGACCTGGACTGCTTTTTTATCCTTCCCTTGGAAACTGTTTTAATGAATTTACTTTGTCACTGGTGAGTTCTGAGGAATAGCATATGAAAGAATCCTATAAGGGGTTTTTGGAAAATGTGAGCACTGTACCATTATTCCATGGGACAGAGTTCATGTGGCCTCATGATCGGGATGAATGTTTATGAGGCACTTCTCAAAATCTGAGGCACTCTACTGACTTTATGTTTGAATCTCATTAGCAAATGGTAATTAAGTGATATCAACATGGTTTCTTAAAAACTAACGATTCCATAGTTGAGTGACTTGCACAATGCTAACCTCTATCATAGGAAACCAGCCAGTCTGATTTATAGGTAAGATCTACATCTAGTCCGGTACTGGTCTCAACATCCCTCCCTAGTCATTTTATTAAAATCAGAAAACCTGAAACAAATGAAAACAGACATTACTGATAACTTAAAGATTTTTGGTGCTCACGATCCGCCTCATGACAGAAGTATAAACTAAAATGGAAAGTAATTAAATATACTTGATTTGACCTAAAAACAGCAGCCAATAAAATAACACCAAATTCTATAAAGCCTTAGGCTTACATTTCTCATCCGTTATGAAGGTTCATTTAAGATTATTCTCCATAATTACCATTCATTGGGTGAGATCTCAGAAGAATAATCCCACTTACCATGTTTGCACCGACATTATCTGTTTTAAACCTATCCCTGCGATAGAAGAGACGTCATCCTTGTTATAAAATGGCATTTTTTAAAGTAGTGCTGAGCATTCAGGCCTTCTGCCCAGATGTGATTCAGGAATCACACAGATGCTCAGGTCAATTTCAGGTCTGTGACATTAGCGTACCACACAGCAGGGTCGGACAATGAGTCCATTTTAACAAGCTGTGAGGCAACATTTGGGCTAAGAATGACCAGTTTATAGACTCTGTGTTCCTTTGGGATGGGCTGGGCATGGGGCAGGGATATAAACCAGTAACATCTAACACACAGACCAGTTTCTCTGCCTTTAGGAGAGCACGCCCTGCAGTCTGCCCCGCCTCCTGGTCCCCACTCAGCGCCCATGCATGCGCCCCACCTCGGCCCAGGAGGCCGCTGAAACAGCACTTACAGTTTTAGGATGATAAAGGGAAATAACCTTCAGGCAGTGCCAGGAACACTAATAGATGTTCTGCATAATTTCTGCTGTTTATTCTACACGCTGAGGTAGGTATTCTTACCCTCAACTTTAAGAGAATGAATGAAAGTTTCCAAAATTAAAGTAACTTGTACAAAGCACAGTGGACAGCACAGCTGGATTCTAAACCCAAGTCGGACACCCGCCCTTCTACCCCACAAGGCTAGATCTTCCAGGGGCAAATACCTCCCCGAGAGGGGAGGGGAGAGGAAACAGAAACATTCAGCTCGGGATTCCGAGGCACACGGAATGGCCTTTGGAAATCACCAACACGAGCGTCGTCAACTCTGGTCCCGGGAGCCCTGTGGGAGGAAGGGTTTCCAAAATCTTGGATGAGAAGCAGTGTTTTCCCACTAGGGCAATTACTTCCGCTTGGGAAGAGCTGAAACGGCCACATCATCCACCTTGAAGGCTGGGATCAATGAAGCTCTGGTTGCGGCAGCGGCTTGATGCAGTTTTTAAGGGGAAAATTGAGGAAATGTGTAATCTACAATTTTGAACGCCTAGGCATTTCGCTGCTCAAAACGGGAAGGAGGCAATTATTTCATACAGAAAGCACCTGGGTAAAGACAGTGGACAGATAATTAGAAAAAGAACCAAAAAAGGATAATTATGGGGTTAGAGAGAATAATTGGAAAACAAAGATATTTCAGGAGACGGGGTGCTGCTGAAATCCAGCGGACAGAATGAAAGACCAGGGGCGGCTAGCTCACCTGTAACACACGTTCTCCGTGCATGGGTTGTGCACTTTGACGATGACAAAGACGTGCTGGAAATGGGACCGGATGCTTCTCGGGGTAAAAGGAAGTGCTCCGGGCTCTTGGAAGACAATGGTCACAATGTCATTTCCGATATGCCTTTTCCTCAGAAGCTGCAGTCAGGAAAGAGAACACACACAGTTGCAGACGCGGTTTTCCGTGAAGACAAAATACGGCCACATATACAACTGGCTCCTCTGTCCGTGTTAAAGGATTGATTCAGAAAACGAAAGCCCCTCTCTGAAAGTCAGTGCTCCTCAAAGGGACACCAGAAAAGCAAAACGGGCTGTGTCGGAAACATCTATGGGAAGACAAGCTGAACACAGTTTCTCTCCTGGCACTTTAAAATTCAACTCCTTCTGGCCTTGAGCTTTCACACTGATCTACTAGGTCATTAGCACTCAAAAGGCTTTCAGGAATTTTTTAAAAGGTTTTATTTATTTATTTTTGAAAGAGAGCACAAGCAGGGGGGAGGGGCAGAGGAAGAGTGAGAAGCAGGCTCCCTGCTGAGCAGGGAATAGGACTGGAGTGGCAGGGGGCTGGATCCCTGATCCTGGACACAGAGATCATGACCTTAGCCAAAGGCAGAGGCTTCAAGGACTGAGCCAGCCAGGCACCCCCGCTTTCAGGAATTTTATGGTTTAAGCTCTCTTCAACTTAAAGCAAGGAGACAGAGTGAAAGAGAGGGTACAGATTTGTTGAAAGTCCTCCACCAGCGTGTGAGGGCCTTCCCCTGCGTCTTGTGCTCCCCCGCAGGCCAGTCTACAACACCAACACAGAAAGACTGTTCCTTTGCTGGCTAATTTAAGACTCAAAGTACTTCACTGATATCCGGCCTTTCAAATGGGATTCAGAAACACAAAATTCTACCAGATTAACGGCTGGAAAACTCCATGGTGTATAATGTCACACATTACAAATGTGGCAGGAGACAAGGAACCCCAGAGCAGCAACACTCTGTTATTACGATGGTTATTTTTTTATTTTTATTTTTTGAGTAGTAACACTTCCACAACACTTTCACTTTTCATTCTCCTTTCCCCCAGAACACTCCCTTCGCCCCAAGGTGCTCCCGACAACTCAGGGCTCTAAGTCAGGTATCTCCTCACCTGAAAGGAACTTCCCTGGCAAGCCTGCACGGGCAACTTCAGCCGCACACCCGGGTCTACTTCGAGGGCATTAGTTATAACAGAACCAGGCTGATTGTTGATTTACTTCTCCCGCATCAAGTCATCACCATTGGAGGGCAGGAGAAATGTCCTGGTGACTGCTCCGTCCCAGGACCCTGCGATCCTGACCCGAGCCAAAGGCAGATGCTTAACGGACTGTGAGCTCCTGGTTTCTGACGGCCTGCCCGGGACATAGCCGGCACCCAGCCTGCAGTTGCTGACGGCATACCTGGCTGGTGCAGACCCAGGATCCCAACCACACCACACTGTGCAATAAAACTGTGAACGCAGGTCGATAAACCCATACACGGGGCACTCTCTAAGTTGATGCAAGCAAAACCACAGTATCCGTGCTCACCAAGTTTGTGATCTTCAGTTTTAATAGATACAATAATCTTTATAGGAGCTGGTGATGTCACGGCAGGAATGAGATAATCTCAGGTAGTAAATCTCTCTTTACTAGCAGTAACAAAGAACAAGAGCTTGCTCTTAAATTTATTTGGCACCTACACAACACAGCCTCACCCTAAAGAGCATTAAGTTCAACTCTTAAAGCCTTTTCAACCTAGATACAAAGAGGATTTCATTGTCGGGCCCCTGACTTGTGATTTCACAGGATACAAGGTCTGGGAACTTGGGGATGAAATGTTCCTTCTTCAAGGGTTCTCTGATATGCCAGTTAAGTCACTGATGCATATGCTGAAAAACTCCCATTTAAATCATCTGTGGGGTTCAAGTCCACACACACAAAAGTCACCTTCCCGTCTGGGTGAAGTTTTGAAACACACGTTAACATATGTTAATACAGACCCAATAAGCCATCTCTACATTTAAGAATGTTTGCTAAATATTTAAGTCAAAATGTGCCATTTTGGACCCACGTAAAAAAAAAAATCAGTAGCCAACAAGGTCCTAGACACGGTGAGATTATTTCCCCTTACTAGAGCGGACACAGATGATAATCACGATAAATATTTCACGTAAAGAAAACGGAAGCAAGGATACATATCTAAAACAAACATCAACGGACATGCTGGAAATAGTATGAGAAGACGATGTTCTTCCCAAGTTGCCACAACAACTGAAGTACAGGGCTCCCAGGTACTAAAATAGGACAAGGGACGAATGAAAAGTTAAAAAAAAAAAGTCTTTTAAATACCTAACACCATGTTCAATGTATCTGTTGAACACGGCACACAAAGGCTGACTCTGTGGTTGACTTAATGTCCTTGAAACACAAGAGTTCTCAGACCAATGGGAAGAAGATGGTGCTTGCGACGGCCAAGGCCAAGCCATGAATTCTGCAGCCCTTCCTCCTGCATGGGTGCTGTGTAGGCCTCCACCCTTGGCCGGCCCTCTCAGTTACGTGCGTGGGGCAGGCATGAACGCGTGAGTCTGTGCGTCCTCACTCTTAAAGGAGCCACAGCGAACTGGACAACTGTCCCCATCCGTTGGCTCTTCTTTCGGAAGGAAGACACGGGGTCCGGTCCTCTCCTTCCCAGCACAGGATTACTGAAAGCACCACTTAAAAGGCTGGTTCCCTCGACAATGTGTCCCTTTCTAAGCATATTCTTTGGCTTGGTAAAATGGGCTTTGTAAAACATTTTTAATGGTCTGGTTAATGGAACCAGGTCACAAAATGTACTTGGCAAAACAGTAAAGTGTGTGGGGCGGGAGGGGTGGGGAATAAGGTGATTCCTTAAGAAGGGCAAAATCTGAAACTCTTTGTAGGAGAATAAAATAAGAAAACTTAACACCTTGCCCACTAACGGGATGCTTGGCTTTGTTGAGAGGCTGAAGAAAAAGAACATCTGGGAAATTCACAGAAACACTTCCAACCGTGTTCCAGGATTTTGCCAAACATAAAATAACCTAAGTAACTTCGCAGGCTTCTTATCTAAAGGTAAATATTTTCTTTCGTTGTTAGTTATGTGTTTTTTCTAACTGGCCAGTGAAGTTCTGTGTCATCGGAGTCCAGGACTGGAAGGGGAAAGGGGACGACAACCCAGCAGGCTGTGAAGGGGAGCCCCTGGATTACCGAGGCACCTCTGTACTATTTGGGGGATGAAGGAACAGTGACTTCTAGCGCTAACTCCTCCTTTCTGGACATGAAGGTCCCAACATGTTTCAGTGCCAACAGAACCATCTTCACGTCTCTGACTGCAAGAATGAGTTAAATAATACCACGTTAGATTTACACAGTCTGTCCTACGAAATTTCCAATGCTTGAGTAGAGCAGCGAAATGGGCATAAGCTCTTGTTATGACAAGAGAAGTGAAATGTAACTCCTCACCCAATCCTACAGCAAAAAGCATCCCGATGCGACAGAAAAAGCAACCTTCCGGTTTATTCTCCACTCCCTAACCAAACTTCAGGGTTCCCCAGGACCAGTTTTAACTCGATGCAACCATCCAAAATGAGTGAAAACTGTCCAGTAGCCCTGCTTGCATCAGAGGAGGTCAGGTTGAGCTAGGTCAGGCAGGTTCGTTTGTTACTTTTTTCTTAGTGTAGTTAAGGTAGAAAAAGCATTTTTCACCTCATTCTGGAGGGGCAGGGGAAGCAGTCTGCACGCACACTATGGAAGAAATGCAGTTGGATGTGGTTCACAAGTTTCTAGGAGTCAGAATTAGTGAAGAGAAAGTGTAATTTGAAACTAGAAATGGCTGGGATCACCAGAGAGAGTCTCCTGTCTTAAGAAGCAAATAGGGGGGCGCCTGGGTGGCTCAGTGGGTTAAGCTGCTGCCTTCGGCTCAGGTCATGATCTCAGGGTCCTGGGATCGAGTCCCGCATCAGGCTCTCTTCTCAGCAGGGAGCCTGCTTCCCTCTCTCTCTCTGTGCCTGCCTCTCTGCCTACTTGTGATCTCTGTCAAATAAATAAAATCTTAAAAAAAAAAAAAAAAGAAGCAAATAGGTAAAAATCTGCGTGATTTCAAAGGGAAAAATGTGTCATTTAATGATCTTATATGTTCTGAACTTCAAAGAGATGATCTCCAAACTGAGCAAAAAATTAAATATATCCCCATGAAAACTGATCACAAGTTCTGGATCTTAGCCTTTGGGTTGAAATCTGAAGCCCTGTGGGTAGGAGCAGGGCTGACCAAGACTCCTTTGACTGTATCCTTCCCATGCCTCTGACCTTGTCACCTGCCCCACCCCTCCCAGACACCCACCTTGTCCCTCTGACAGGCTAGTTTTTTTTCTGCCACAGGCACTTTGCACTTGCTACCCCTCTGCTTGGAAGTTTCTCCCCCACACACAGAGCGCAAGCTTCCCCCACTTCGGAGACCTTCCTCATTCGGCACAACACACCCTCATGTGCTCATTACTCAAGACTCAACACCAGTGGTTAGAGTTTTGTTTTGATTTTTAAGAGATATCTAGAGTTTCTGGTGGAAAGCAGAAACACGAACATAGATTCTAATAAGAAAAAGAGGGAAACCAACATACGGGACCACATAAACTCACAAAATCTATACACAGGGAAAGCATTCCCTACCTACTCCCCACAAAAAAGGCGAAAGCTAGGTTAACCACTCTTATCTCATATCATCAAGATCATATAAAATTTAATTGCCATTTCAAGAATTCATCGTGGAGTACTATATATAACCAATATAAAATATTATATAAAATACTTAATATGAAACATGTATTTTACCAATTGGAAGCATAAATGTACAAACCAGTTAAGCGAGCCAGGCTAATTATTTCATAAATGGAGAAACAGAAATAAACCAAGAAAGTAGATTTTTAATGATTTAATAATAAAGTGAAGATAAGAGGATTATGGAGATACAAGTATTTCTGATACCCGGCAGCCCAACCCTATTGAAACAATCATGCTTATGGTCCTGCACAAGTACACATTCCTATTTAGGGCCTGGGGAAAAATCAAATCATGGAAAGCTGAATAAGCGTTTTATTCTCCCAAAATATTCCATATGATTATTTATAGGTGAATGCAAGTGCAGTCAGGACCCGCTCGTACTGTATTTAATGAGGCAGACTCCTCCTGTATATGAATGGTTTCTTAGCAGTCCCAATTAGGGACTCACAGAAGTGCACAAACCCCCTAAGTCAGGCTGGCCATCTATCCAAATTAGATAGAGAAAGGGTTCCAGCCTGGCTCAGACCTAACAAGCTATGTCTCCATTACCTCCGTAGAGGTCAAGGTTGTCCCTAGGCTAACACTAGTATTCTTCAAATGGAAGCTCAGAGACCTAGGAGCTTGGCCTTATTCCTTAGGGACCTCTTGGGGGCTTGGACATCCCATTCAAGGAGAGCAGCTCTAACTGTATGCATGCACTTAAAACCATAATTTACTGTGTGCCAGGCCCCATGCTACCTTTATTCATTTTATATACTGACACTGAAGAAAATGTCTCTCTGTCCAGTGAAGTCTGAAGCTAATTTGCGGCATTCTCCCCACTGATAACATCCCATGATGGCTGCTCTATGATCTGTCTACGGGACAAGCAGAGGGGAAGCACACGGCAGAGACAGCTCTGGGAGACAGAATCCGACCGCCAGACTGGCCCAGAGAGACCGATGGGTCTTCAAGGAAGAAGGAAACTGCTCCAAGAGCGGGCTCTCTTTTCACTCCCTGGGGCTGGCTAGGTTTTCTTTGCAGGAGTCAAACATTCCAAACACTGAACCCTTTGGCAACCGTGGTAAACTCTCTAAAGACTTTTAATACATCTAAAGACTTTTAATACATCAAGCTTTCAGTTTGATTTATTACAAGAACAAACATAAGAAATAATATCTGATGTGGACGAGTCTGGACCAGTTAAAGAGTCACAAATACCATGGTGCTAATGAGGCCAAAGTTACAGGCACCGCTCATATACAGGCCAGAGAAGGCAGCTAAGTTCGGTGGCCTCAAACTGCACTCAGGAGCCCAGCTGGTCATTTCAGACATTTCTACCCCTGGTACTGAGATAATCTGCGGGCATGGGTGGGGTGGGTGTGAGAGGTCGAAAGGGCCAGTACAACCTGTAACAAATTTGGAGACTATATGTTCGAAGATTGCACAGTGGCAGCATTTATCTACAAAGAGAATATTCTGATAACAACCCAGGATTAGCAAAATATTAAATGCCGAAGTAAAGATAATTTTGTGAATTTATTGATAAATTAGCCTCTTAATTTCTTACCTATCTCAGCCTTAGTTTCTCATACTAGAGCTCTAGGATTGGGAACAGGAAAATAAAATGCAAATTAAGTCATTTAAAATGTTTGCACTTTATATCTAATAAATGATGGAACAGTAACCATAGCTGAAACTTACTGAGCACGCTCTGTGCCAGGCAGTGCCTTATACGTATTAGCTCATCTAATTCTAGCCACCGTCCACCAAAGGTTCATTTATTCCTTGGAGAAATGTTTACTGCCTGCCTACCGTGCTCAGGGTAGGAACGTTCGGGGTGCAGAGGGACACCTTGGTGAGGAAACGAGATCAAAGTCCCCTCATTCAGGGATAAACTAAGGCACAGAAAATTGTGCCCAAGGTCACAAAACTGGCAGCTGGGATTCAAATCCAGATCCTGTGGCTCCAGAATTCTTGCTCTGTTAACAACTACATTTTTCTATCGAAGCCAATTTTCCACCTAGAAGCAGGAAGCTTCAGAGAGGGCCCTAGAATCACAGAAATCAGACATGAAGAGGGACATGCTATGATCGTCTAGTCCAAGTATCATGTATGCCACATCTACCCACTGCCAACCCCGTAGAAAGTTCTCTATAATCCAACATTTTTTTTACTCTGAGCCCAGGTGTGGCTCCAGAATCCTTCTTAACAGTTTTTCAAGTAGCCACTGCTGGTCTGCATTATATAATTAATTCGGTTTCTTGAGAGGCTAAGATCTTACCCAAAGGTACAAGGCAAGTGACCGGCTGTGGCAAGTTCAGAATATGCCCACTGACTCCTATTTCCACTCTTTACCACCCCCATTATATCATGAACATTTGCCCACACAGTGTTTCACAATGGACCATTTGCAGGGTCATATATGTTCCAGGCACAATAAGAGCACTCATTAAAAAGGCAAAACAAACGATTTTTACAGTTTTCCACCTCTAATCCATCAGCAAAACTTACTCAATGTCATGGATTCTCACTCAAGTTTTCAAAAACAACAACCGAGAGGTAACCGAGTAAGTCTTTAAGCTACAGAGTCTGTAATGTGTAGAATCAATTTACAAGGTATATATTTTCAATTTGAGAAGCTTAAAACACCCACCCATACCCTACTCCCCAACCACCATCTGTCCATCTACTTTTTTGTGTTTAGGACTTTAAGGAGAGTTTCAGTGGAAAAAAAAAAAAAAAAGTCAGGTACAGAGAACTCATAAACCCACAGTTTTTAATTACCATGCAACCGAAAGGAGGTAGGAGAGCCTGGTTTGAGTTCTGCTAACGGCAAAGCCCAGCAGACGTCAGAATCCCAGAGGCTGCCATATGGGAAATGATGGGAGCCCATCCAGCTTGGAGTCCAATGGCTCAAGTAATTAGGGAGCTGAAAGGGCTTTGTGGTTTGAACACTCAATGACTGGGGTCAAAAGGCACTGGCTCTTACTTCTGCTAAAGTACGGACAGATTTCTTGGCGGGAGTGAGCCCTATCAGTTTTCTGAGTAAAGACTCAAACAGAGTTTAACTACGGAATGATTCGCGAGTATCTGCTAGACAACAGCACTGGTGTAAAGCTTCTTAAAAGTGAGTGAATCTGTCTGGTATTTTTCCAAGTACATTTGTTTTTAAGAGCTAGAAATCCTTTAGGTTAAAACATATAAATACATGCATGGGATCTAGTGACTGTAACTCTACCTCTTAAAAAGCATACAGATGTACGGGTGCCTGGGTGGTTCATATAAGCTTCTGCCTTCGGCTCAGTCATGATCTCAGCATCCAGGGAGCAAGTCCTGCATTGGGCTCCCTGCTCAGTGGGGAGCCAGCTCATCCCTCTGTCCCTCCCCCACTGCTTGGGCATATACACACACACACTCTCTCTCAAATAAATAAATAAAAATCTTAAAAAAAAAAAAAAGAAAAAAGAAACCCACACAGATATGTGATCAAAAGGTAGATTTTCTGACAGTAGGGGGAAGAAATCTGATCATTAGAAAACACTGCAGACCATTCAGGCAGGACAAGGGACTGAGGTTAAGTATCCGATAAATGGTCAGAAAAATCCAGCTGGCAAGGAGAAGGAAAAAGGAAAGAAGCCCTGTTGCTACTGTGAAGAGCTGGGCTCATCCCGGCTGGAGGGTCAAAAGCAGTTCTTGTAATTTGTGATGGCAGCAGGGTAAGCGGTTTCTTTGCCAGAGGTGTATTATGACCACATTCATAAATTTCATGAGCATTCAAAAAAAAGAGAGAAGAAAAATACTCTATTGTGATTAAGTTTCATTGATTAACAAGTTCTTCTTTTTTTAAAGAATTTGTTTACTTGAGACAGAGAGAAAGAGGGCACAAGTGGGCAGAGGGGGAAGCAGACTTGTCACTGAGGGCAGAGCCTGACACGGGGCTCAATCCTAGGATCCTGAGGTCACAACCTGAGCCGAAGGCAGACGCCCAACTGACTGAGCCACCCATTTGCCCTTCATTCAACAGATTCTTACCAAGCTACTTCTAGGCAGTCCCTGGTGTGCTGATGTATTTTTATAGCAAAAGAGTGCAGTTAAATGACATCAGAGCTCAACTTCCTAGACATGAAAACAAACTTGGTTTTAACTCCTGATTTAGCCCAAATACAATCGACTCACGGAAACGGAATCATGCCGCGAATAAGTTATAAGATCTGTTCTTACAATATTTTCTATAAATAAGTTACCCACCTGCACTCAGAAACCTGAGCTCAGCTTACCTCGCTGGCTTATTTATAATGAACACAGTGGACACTGGTTTCCATTAAGATTTTGCCTAGCAAGCAATAAAGGTGCATGTGGAAGAGTTTCCAAGTTTTATAAGGAAAAAGTGCAATACAACTATGCAGAAATATTCCCTTTTAAAGGCCAATTACTTCCAAATGATGAAAAAGAGTCCAAAATTATTCATGCCACTGAAGGAAAAAAAAAGAAAATCCTAATGATGCTTTGCCAATTCTAAGTGCATGAAGCCCATCGGCGGGCTGAGCTCCTATCCGGAGGGTGGAGGGAGGACTCACCTGCTGTCTGTTGTTGGGCATGTAGGGCAGCATGGTAGACACGTGGAACATGACTTCATAGTCTTTGTATGTGGTGTAGAGGGAGTGAGTTCCTGTCGAATCAGCTGAAAACAGAGGTGGAGGACAAAAACAAGTCAGGCAACTGCAAAAGTTAGCAATGTGATACTTGCAAAGTTGTTCTTCCAAAGGCAATTCATTAGCCACCAACAGACCACCCAACTATCGGCCACCAGTGTGTCTTGGCGGCCACTCTGCTCTCTCGCTGTGCACTCTTCCAGCCACTTTCCAACCCACATCTGTGGCCTGAATGCTCTGGTGTCTCCTCATCTGCTCTCTCTCCCTGTGCCTCCCTCTGCCCTTCCCTCAACATGCTCGCTTTTGCCATACTGACTTCCAGGACTTGCCATGGATGGGACAGAGCACGGGTGAGTAGAGGAGGCCAGATGCCAAAGGTACAGCTGGGGGCAGGTGTGGGTGCCCTTATTTAAAGGGTATGAGCTAACCAGCAGCTCTCCTTGCTCCGTTCTTGTGTGTGTGTTTACAGTTAACTCCGAAGAGATTCCTGGGCATCCGATCTTCCAGAACTCAACAACACAGAACAGGACTGACTTAATATGGAAATGAGAACAAAAAATGTTCAAGACTTCTTTCCCTGAACGATGTAATTAATTTTCTTCTCTTTGCAGCAGGCAATGCAATGGTGCAGTCAGATGATTAAGAATGAAGGTGATCTCTTACTGTATACTATGTGCTGACACATGTTTAAAACTATGACATCGGAACCCCTCTTAATCACACAGCTATTCACCTTCTGAAAAGCAGAATGATTCTTTGCAAATTCAAAATCCATCTGTATTATCAACAGATTACCCAAGACTGCGAGTTTCAGGCACCTGAACCAACACGGTGATTATAAAACACTTACATGATAATCTTAGGGTGGAATTTTGAACCACTTTGCATATAGATAAATAAAGGCAAAAAGATGCACAGGAAGTAGGATGTGAGCAGAATTCAGGACTGCCTTTCTCTGGCTTTGAACAACATATAAGTTTATTTGTCTACTTTTTAACAAGAAACAATACTATTCAAGGTCATTTAAAACTAAATCCATTCCATTGGGTTTGTTGGGAAACTCTATGTAATCATCTTGCGTTTGCTTTTTTTTTTTTAAGATTTTATCTATTTGACACAGACAAAGATCACAAGCAGGCAGAGAGAGAGGGGGAAGCAGGTTCCTCGCTGAGCAGACAGCCCGATGTGGGGCTTGATCCCAGGACCCTGAGATCATGACCTGAGCCAAAGGCAGAGGCTTAACCCACTGAGCCACCCAGGCGCCCTACTTTTTTTTTTTTTTAATAAGTTCTAGGCCCAGCATGGAGCCCAATGTGGGGCTTGAACTCATGACCCTGAGATCAAGATCTGAGCTCAAGAGGTGGACGCTTCACTGACTGAGCCACCCAGGCACTCCTCATTTTTATTTATTTTTTTCACCCCTCATTTTTAAATCTAAATATTTAAATTTTACTTTAAAAACATTACAACATTTAGCCTTCATGGGCCTTTATTATCTTCCTTCTGAATCCTACAGTTTTTCTTTTGAATATTCATTCTAAATCAGAAACGGTCCTGAAAATTTTCTAGAAAAAAAATACAACATCCAGTTTTGCAGATTCTGAAAAGGTATTCATAGCAGACAATTTAATAAAAAGGGAAGTACTTAAAATGTTTACATGCAGATATTAACAAACCAACCTGCAGATGGTAAGAGAGGGTATTCATTGGATAAGCTATTTATTAACCAGTCCCCAAACAAAGCAATGATCTCTTTTAACTATATACTAAGTATATATTTCTTATTTTTTGAAGGGCTTCTTGGAAAGTAATGGTCTATTTCAAATGTCTTGGTTGAAGACACAGAATGTGGCTTTGGAAGTGAGTGAGCACTGTCGTAAGGGAGTAATGATCATCTTCTTTCACAAAGAACTGACTCGTTAATACAACATGAAGGTCAGGGGCTGAAATGACCCAGCACATTCAAAAGTTCTTGTCCCAAAACGCTGTTATTTGGATGGTTAGAATTCAGTGAGAGAAATCCTTATAGACAGCTAATAGTGTAGTCAACAGGTTTCAGCTTCAGGAAATTGCAGTGAAAGAAGAAAGATGCATTTTGGGGAGAAACACTTTTTTTTTTCCTAAAAATTTATTTATTTGAGAAAGAGAGAGAGAGAGAGCACAGAGGGAGAGTGAGAGGGAGAAGCTGGCTCCCTGCTGAGCAGAGCTCGATGATGCGGGGCTCGATCCCAGTACCCTGAAATCATGACCTGAGCCAAAGACAGACACTTAACCCGCTGAGCCACCCAGGCGTTGCTGCAGGGAGAAAACACTTAAAAAAAATATAATTTGTCTATCCCAACCAGTACTACAATATGGGTTTCTGAAATTAAGTATTCTGAAAGTTTTCATCTCCAACATCAATATGGTAATGGAGAAGGTGGCCTGACAGACTTGTTCAAGGCTCTGCCACAAATATTTCTATTAGCAAAGAGACGCAGGCCATCATGGAAGTCCCCAGTTCTGTCACCTCTGCATGCAGACCCAAGAGAGACTGTGTATGGCCTGGGGTCTATAAGTCCTCTCCGGTGAGCCATCCAGTGGTCTTAGTGGTTCCTGTCCTCTCTGTTCTGGCTTCGTTTCACTTTGTATTTAAGACAGAAAGAACTCATTTTCAAGCCAGAAGGGACATCCCAGACAGAGTACATTTTCCCTGGGGCTCACATTCGGCCAAGGTCTGGTGGGAGGACAGAGTAAAGACTACCATACCACTCTCCTGAATTTAAGAAGGACGACTGTGCATGCGTGCGTGCATGTGTGTGTGTGTGTGTCTGTTCTAGCAAAGACATAATTTCATTTGACCATTTCATGATACAGAATTCTCGGAACCTTCCTATCTACTACAGTGACGTCTCAGACATCTCACAGAACACCTTGCCTTGCTCATAAAGGTAATTCAGATTTGTTGATGATGAGAATCAACATGTCGAAATCTCGTTCTCAGGTTATCACTTCCTCAACCAAAGGGGCTTAGTATGGCATTTGTAATGGATCAGAGACATGCATCTCCTGGGTCATAAAAATTCAAAGCTGACAGCAATGTTCCCACATAGGGCAATATGTATATTATCTGTGTTGCAGTGTTACGGAACATACAGATTAGAAGTTCTTATGTTTCCTCAATCCACCCCACTGAAGACAGACGACAGGCATGCATAATAATGACTCCATGCCAGCAGTGGTTTTCGGGAAGGCTATCCCTAAGGGCGGCATGACCACACTCCCAAGGGAGTTTGCAAAGAAAAAGGAAGAAACATCAGGAAAGGTCTCATATGTGGATACCTAGAGTGGGTGTCACAAATTATACCCTAATCTTTACAGATCCAAGGCAAGAGCAAAATACACCCAAGTAAGGGTCAAGATTCCAACCTTGGCGTGTGTGTAGGACACGCAGGGGCCCACCTATGAGACGACACTGTCTCCAGATCTGATGAGCTGTGTTCTAAATGTAACTTTCACAAACAGATTAAAAAAAAAAAACAAAAAAAAACAGATCGATTGACAGGCACAGAAAGACCAGGCCCCACCCTGATATAGGCAAGTGTGGATGAGGGTCCCAAGTTGAAGGACGCCAGGGACATGGAGCCATGGGACCTCAGACAGCCTCACATGACGCTCCCATGGGGAAGAAGTTCACACTACACCACCCCCGCTGGGAGTGGGCTACCTGCCTTCCCACTTCCTCCAACCGTAGGATCTATCTGCTCCCTTTTGATTAAAAGAGGACACAGATGACTGCTTGATAATAAGGAGTATTTCCCCAAATGCACAAAGTAACTCTGCCCAGAATGTTTCAGATACTGATAGCTATGAGATCTAATAGCACAAAGACAAAGATAAAATATTTAGACTTTATGAGGACCAGAAGGAATAGGATTCTCCAAATGAAGATACGAAAGAAATCCGCACATCATGGGGCTGCGCTGAGCCTGTGTTTTAAATCCGGACTTTAGAGCAAGTGTGTGCCCTGCTCAAGGGGGCCTGAGCAAGGTCACAGGCAAACAGCAAGCTACTGTCCCCACTCCCCAGTTAACACCGTGAAACCAGAAATAAACAGAATGAGGCAAAGACCATGGTGGGAGCGAAGGCACTAATATTCTGTCTTTTAGAAACAAATGTGGTGCTCGTCCTTGGTGTATTGGAACAAGGATGTGAGAGAAGAGGCGAGGCTAAGAGGTGGAAGGGAATATCAAAAGATTCTTCCCAGAACACTGGGCAACCTCTTGCTGGTGTTGCAGAAAAAGGAATTGACCTTTTGAGCTTCTGTGAAACACATACCTCTTGAGAAATGTGCTGCCTTTGCTCACCTGAGGAAATTTCAACTCTATCCCAAGTGAGCCTGGCGAGGCTGCTGCCGGGGTCAAGAATGGGGTCGGGGGGGGGGGGGCGCTCACTCGCACAGATTTATGTGGTGTGCCTACCTTTGGAGAATTAAACTTGCGTTCATGCACAAATAGGAAGCTTACTTTTATTGTCCAGCTGAGCTCGGTATTTGGTAAATCCTTTCAGCCGGACTCGCTGGCCCAGAAGATCAAGGAATTCTTCAAAAGCTAGTCCCGCCGTCTCATTATTATACATCTCCTCCTCTGTGCTCTGGCCTGCTTTGCAATAAAGGATCCCGATCTTGTGCTGAAAGCTCAGCTGAAATGGGGGAGAAAGAGAATTACTTGGCAAAGAGCATCAGACAAGCTACTTCCAGTAAAATTAAAACAGTACGCA
>RCUC01063983.1:0-10815 GCA_003697995.1 Taxidea taxus jeffersonii
CACACACACACACACACACACACACACACATTATGAATTTTCCCATGGTCATCTGCCTAGTGGGTAGCATAGTCAAAAATAGACCCAGATATCCTGGGTCCCACAGACAAGAATTTACCAAATACCACCTGTTACCATCTTCTTCTGCCCCTTCCTCACCTTTATTTTATTAGAATTAAAAAAATACAGTGTGCCACAGGATTATACAATATATGTTAATAAATTCAAGTCTTCTAGACTAGAAAAAATGTTAGATGCAGGGTATTTACAAGGAAAGAGCATGGATTTTAAAGTCAAATTCTCAAAGCAACTTTCTGACTGTCCAAATTTAAAGTCTAACCTTAATCCAGGGATTACAGCTCTCTGAACTGTTTTCTCACCTATAAAGTGAGGATAATAATATTTGCATTCAGGTCAGTTGTGTGGAATAATGCCTACCAGAGATCTTGCTTAGTAAATATTAATTTTCCTCTCCTTCTCCCTTGTAGCCATACAAGATTAATCAAGAATAAGATTTACAGAATTTGACTTGTGTGATTAAACATCTTTATATGGGTAGTATTTGACTAGTGAGTGTTCTGCTAAAAAGGATGATTAATTAAAGTTATTCCCGTCAATATATTCAGATATACCAAAGCCAAAAAGAATTGTTCAGTGGTTCTGAAGTAGCTCTACAATTAAGAAAAATATATAAAATAGTTTAGAATAATTCATTCATTTAGAAAACATTACAAATCAATATAGCAAGCTTGGAGCACAAAGAAGAAAAATATTTTCTTTCTTTCAAACAAATATTTAAGATAAAACAGAAGTGTGGATATCATAGAATTTTTGCTAATTTTTTGATGTCCTATAATATGGTATGCTATTTAATATTTTATTTTCTAGGCATATGGCTGCAGATAGATCAAAATATTAGTTGGTAAAAATTACTTTTATTAATGTAATGGAAAGATTGCAATGTCTCTACTATTTTGCCTAAAATCTGTTGCCATGTAACTATTATTCTTGTGGCCTGGGTGCAAGAAAAAAGATTATTTGAAACTTCCATCATAAAAATATTTATGAATTTGGGGGCGCCTGGGTGGCTCAGTGGGTTAAAGCCTCTGCCTTCAGCCCAGGTCATGATCCCAGGGTCCTGGGATCGAGCCCCGCATCGGGCTCTCTGCTCAGCAGGGAGCCTGCTTCCTCCTCTCTCTCTGCCTGCCTCTCCATCTACTTGTGATCTCTTTCTGTCAAATAAATAAAATAAAACCTTAAAAAAAAATATTTATGAATTTGTCTGGAAGGATCCAAGTTTAAAATATGCATCTATTAAATAAAAAGCAGTAAACTGACCATGCCATCTATATTAAAATAAGCATATCTTGAGTAATACTGGTTTTTATCTAAAATGTAGCCCTAAATAAATATTTAATTTTCTAACGACAAAACAATTATTTAAAACAACATCAGCACTATCAGTCACAGTGCTTCCATCCTAAAATGCCCATAAAATACAAGGTGTATGATTATAACTAAGGGAATTTTATCTGAAGCATTATGGAGGAAAATAAGACAATAAATAGAGCAAAATTAGAAAGTTCAGGAGTATATGTTTATGCAGTTTGATCCTTAGATTACTCCAAGGCAGAAAAAAAAGTTTGTATTAAGAGAAACTAGAAATTTTTTTTGGAATTTCCATCATTTAAATAAAATCAAATTTTTGTTATTAGAGTGGTCTACTGTCCACATTTTTAAATTTTTGATGTTTTATATTCCATAAACTTTATAAAGTGTTATATTTGCTTCATGATTTCATAGATGTCAATTTAATTTTTTCTAGAGAAAATTTTTTTCTGAAATCTGTCTTTTAGAATTTTCAAATTTCTTGAACAGAAGAGTTATTTGCTAGTTTCCTTGTTAAGCTTGTTAAGGCAAGTCAGAACTCCATAGAAACGCCCTAAAAATATTTAAGCTGAAGGCAAGTGATAATTTTCTCTGAAGGAATATGAAACATATAGTTCTTCACCCTTACTCTTCCCTCCTGTCTTGCCTTCTTGTTTCTCCCTTTAGCTGTCATCATTTTGGTTATAAATTGTTTATGAATAAATTTTCTTTTTAAGTTTATCTCAGAGGATATTTGGTTATTTTGTATTTTGTCATTTAAGGAAGTTTTCTTCAATTCTTTCTACTTTCCTCCCCCTCCTTCTCCTCCTCTTCGTCTTCTCCCTCCTCCTCTTCCTTTTCCCTTTCTCCCACTTCCTCTCTCTGTCCTCCTTCTTCTACTCCACCTCTCCTCTTCTACCTCCTCCTCCTTTTCCTTCTTTCTCTCTTTTGCTCCCTTCTCCTTTCTCTTCTTCTTTGTAATATATCATATATTACCCAAAGGATATATTGAGGTAGTCCTGATGAGTTTTCTGCCATTACATTGTAGGAATTTTTAAATCACCAGAATCACTTTCTTTTTCACTAATTTTTAAAAAGCTAATATTTACATATTCTAAGGAAACTTTTCTTATAAAAGTTCAACATTTCAGCATGATAAGATTACAAATGTCCTCTAGCTTAGAAAAGAATTGCCCTACAATGCCTCAATACTCAGATGAAGAATGCAACACATTCATAGAAGACCAAGAGTCAAGAATGGCTGAATGTTTCCTTTTCCCCTCAGATATGTTGGTATTGTCACAGTCAAAATCTTTCTTTTATTACTCGAATTGCTGTTTCAACACCAGCAGGAGAACACTTTTCATTGACTATGTTCTTGAAATTGCTAAAATAGTCCACCGTTTATAAGAAGCTCAGTATTAAATCATGGATGACTCACCAATATCCCTCCTTCCATCTGAGTCACTAGTCAATTGCCATAGTTACCCTTCTGCCCAACTGGGTGGAAGTCCAGCTTTTAACTGGAATTAAAGATGCAATGCCTGCACCATAAGGCTCGTTATCTGGGTCTGAAACACCTGCTGCAAGAGAATAAAAGGCAATCTTCTAACGGATCATTTAATAATTGAGTTAGACAGGAAAAAGCAAATGGCCTTTTGTTGGTACTTGATATCATCACTCATCTTCTCAAAGTGGCCATGGACACAGTAGGAAGATAGTTTCTTGTTAAAGGGAGAAGTATCAAATTTGGTCTGACATAGTATTTTAACAGTTTTGTACTTACTCCCAATTACTTATGGTCAGATCTCCCTAATTGCACACAGACATGGGTTTCATCATTTATTTTCTTAAATGCTCCTGCAGGGCTGATTTATCAACACTTGATGTAATGTTAGACATAGGAGAAAGAGATAAAGTGAATCATGATTTTGACCATCAATAGCTTTCCAAGGCACAGTCCAAGTTCAGTTCTTCCTGGGGACCTCTAAGGCTCCATTAACCACAGTTAGCAGGTTACTTTGAGAGTCTCATATGAAAAGCATAATTAGATATCTCTGTGGTCCAATTGTAATATAACAGTTACACAGCTCTCCCTTTATTGAGCTGTAATCTCTATCTAAAATACTATCTGACGACAGACCCTGGCGGTAAACAAAGGGGGCACCATTGGCACGTCAGAATTGAGAATCAGGCTTCAGGATGAATGGGGCTCAAATGGCTAAGTTGTTTTGAACATAGAACAAAAAATCAGTGTTCAATGGTGGCTCAGTCCTCAGCTAAAAATCCTATTGTATTGATAGGCAATTCAGGTCTAAGAGGAGAATTAGAAGTAATCAGCAGATTTGTGCCCTATGGTAGGTTAATTCAAAATAAGAAAAATGTGGAGAATGGAAGAATATATAGTCATACTAATGAGAATGAGTGAAAAAGCAGAATGTATAGACAAAAATGAAATAAGAATTTGGGCTGTATCATAGGAAGCATAGCATTCACACACCAACAGAGGAATAAACCCCAGTGTGGTGAGAACTTACAGAAAGTAGCTTCATCAACTTCTGAAACTGTCTGTTATTGTTACTTTTTATTTAGGTCAGATATTCTTTGCAAATTTTTTTTTTCTAAAAGATCTTTTTTTTCTGACAATAAGTGACAATAGTCTGATAATAGTCTCCCTGATAAAAATTGACAAAACACAGAATAGTAGTATAATTTATAAGCAGAATAAGAACTTGTCTTCTGAGAATTGAGTTAAAACAATGCAAAACAAAACACAACTCTTAATGTCCGTAAACAGAAATATACAAAATAGACAGGTGATATTAACATATCTAAAGAAAGATTTCAAAAAATGTGTATGTGAATGTTTGTTGAGAGATGAACAGTAAGGGGAGGTTAGGAACAGTGAGGGGAGGAGACAGGAAGAGTAAGGGGAGGAGAAGGAAGACAGAAAACCATTTTGGTTGTCACTCTTCTAAGCAATAGTATTGGAAAATGTTCAAAGCTTTGAACTCCTAGAAATTTCCTCTCAGCTGCAGACCTCTTAGTGAGCTGGAAGCCCCAGGCTCTCTGAGCCAGTGGAACTGGGGTCATTATGCATATAGTCAGAGAACTACTCTTTTGGTTTTGATGTTTGGTTCAAGCTTACCAAGCCACCTCCTAATAGATAGGATTCCTACTTAACTTGTCTTCAGGGACAAAGAATCCTAACTAACACAAATGTTCTGTCCATCTGGCACCTCTGTAATAAACTTATTGACACAAGATTTAAACACTGGTTTGTTTCTTTCTTTCTTTTTTTTCAAAAGATTTTATTTATCCACTTGACAGAGAGAGAGATCACAAGTAGGCAGAAAGGGAGGCAGAGAGGGAGGGAGAAGCAGGCTCTCTGCAGAGCAGAGAGCCCGATGTGGGGCTCGATCCCAGGACCCTGTAATCATGACCTGAGCCGAAGGCAGAGGCTCAACCCACTAAACACTAGTTTCTTAGGAACTCTGTGAATGTGAGGCCACATCCACCCTAAAACACTAACAAATCAGCTGTCAGTCTTGCTGGTAAGCCAAGAGGAAGATTTCTGATATGCCAAATTTATCTGCTATTAGTTGGCCTCTTCTAGGATGGCATTGATGTATACTATAGATACTTCTTTCCTAATAGAAATTGTGCAAACAGAAAAAAAACTGAAGAAAAGAAATTTTCTTATAGACTTGAAGGTGGTTTTGAAGGATATTTTTATGTTAGTTAAGGCATCCATAAATATTAATTTTCACTTTTATGCAGTTTTTGGCAAACTTAAATGGCATGACTGGTGAAAAATTGTAATTTAGCTGAAGCATGAATTTAAACTGTGCCCGTTTGAATGAAAGATTGTATGCAAGGTTTAGGAATTTTATAAATTAAATGACTGAATGTTTGAAATTCCCTTCTCAGTACCTCTGTTATCCTCCATGGAGATATAACTCCTATTCTAAGGAATATATTAAGCTGTTTATAGATAACTGGTGCCATGGTGGTAAGACTGCTAGCATTGACGATGAAATTGAAAAAGTCTAAGAAATCACATAATATTTCATTTGGAATTAATTTTATAAGTATTTTCCCATATCATTAAATTATTTTAGACAGATTTTTATAGGCTGCATAATTTTTCAGTATATGGATATACCATATTTAATTCAACATTTCATTTGATTTAGGAATCTTTAGCTCATTTCTCACCCTTAATGGTTTAATAAGGCCTTAGGATATTTAAATGTAAAATTTAAATGTAAAAATGCCTTAGGGTACAAACAATTTTCTTCAAATATCTGAAATCTTTCCATTTGCAAAAAAAGGAGCTGTTTTCAGGTTTCTGGAAATGTTCACGAGATTACAGGTGCTGTTATATATCGCAGTACCTGAAATCAAATTTGACTTGGCTTACAGCTGTTCTAAAAGTAAATTCTAAGAGACTCTACTGTCTATCATAATTCCCTTTGCCATCTGACTGGGGACTAGTACTCACTCAAACAAGCAAGATAATTATCAACTCTTTGAGATTCACCTAGAAACCATGATTTACAGGAGCATTTAAAGGTATTACTAACAAACACATGACTCTTTTCAAGATTTAGTCAAGGACTGCTGTTATATTTCTCACAACTTAACAAAGAGAGCATCTGGGATTGTTTAAATGTTTATTCTTTGATGCTGAGTATGAACAACATTAAGGTTCTGTTATTATAGCCTGAAGAATACAGTTCCATTTCTAGTTCCTGAGGTTTTTTGGGTTTGTTTTTTATCTTTCTTTTAAGATGTGAGAGTTTCCTGGTTGCAAACTGTTTTGCTTCTTCAGTAAAGTAGTAATAGAGCCTTTGATCTTGGCTTTGTAGGATCTTAGGCTCCTTCCCCAAGATGCATTTTAGCTCATTTTATAAACATCTAGTGATAGTTATTGTCTTTCTCTTTCAGAGACTACATATAGTGGACCAAAATTCTCTAAGTCTGATAGTACGGGGATTTTTAAAAAATTCTAAAGTTAATATCTATTTCTTATTTTAATTAGGGTATACATTACCTTTGATATCCGGAAAAATCCACTCAAACATTTACTTATGTTTCCCTTCTTGAAATAAGTATTTTAATATAATACCTTTCACATTTTATATATTGCTTTTTCACAAAGAATCAAAGCATCTTTCAGACATCATTTAATTTATCATTATTATTTTCTAGAAGTCTAGATGTAATTCATTTCAACACATAATATTAGAATTAATTTCTTAAGCATTTAAAAAATGCTAGTTAACATGTAACACACGAAATTGAATATTTTCCATCAAGTGAAGATTTGTCTTTCTGGTCATAATTTTTCTCACTTTGGTATTATACTTAAAAGCAAAGATTCTGACATCAGGAAGGCTTGGGTCTATAAATTACTAATTGGCATTATACTGGAGGAATTATATTTCTTGTAACACAGTTTCCTTATCTGTAAAATGGGCAAAATTATAATAAATCCTCAAATAGTTGTTAAGATGATCACAAGGATATGCACATTAGTTAGCATAGTCCTAGTCAAGCAAATTGACGGAAAGATATTTGCTGTAATTATTATATTTGCCAAGACTAGGCTTTATAAACAATGGAAAAAGAAATGTTTCATTCTGTCTTCAACTTTCAATATGTGTAGATAACTATAACTAGGAGATGTAATGTAGCATATTTATTATCGCTACTCTTATTATTACCATCATTATTATTTTAAGTGTGTACAAATGTTCTATGGTTTGTGTGATGAAGCTAGAATGAATTGTAAATATATTTAAAATTATAATGCCCCAAAGATTTTCTTAATTTAGGCTGGTACGTAAAAAATAAATAACTGAAAACCCTAGCCCCACTTCTCCTCTCTAAATAGAATTGGCACCTAACAGATTCATGTAAAGCTTTAGCTATCATTTAGAAACATGATCTGAATTAAGATTCTCTTGGTATTTACTGGCCTACCACATGCCTCATATAGAATTATCTCAATCATGATTAATTGGGGGCTCACAGTGTGTATGGTGCTGGACGAGCCATTTTAATTTACAAGGTAGAAATGCATTAGATACCTGTGGCATTTAGCTTAACTTGAAGTAGTTTCGGATAGTTAGACATAATCAGATTGATTTCAGTTCTCTTTGTATACATTTGGTCAAATACCTTTGCTTGCTGATTTGTTCATGTATTCATTCTAACAACTACGAGAAGTGTCATTATGAGTCAAGCACTTTGCTAATACCAAGGGACGCAGAGATGATTTTTATTACAGCCCTGACTCTTCGGAGGCTCAAAATCTGGTGGTGGAAATGTGTCAAGGAAATGTGTATTTATGGTAATATGATATGTAATGTAATATGGTAATATGATAAGTTTTGGGAAAATGGAAGAAAGACCTTTTTTTTTTTTAAATCATTTAATTCTGCTTGAAAAAAAAACATAAAAGACTTATAGGATGGAGTAGTTTTAAGAAAAAATAAATGATTTATTTTTTGGTACAATTAATTTCATTGGAGAAAATTCTAAAAATTAAACTGAAAGATTGAACTGAACATCCATGATTCCACCACTCAAGGACAATTATTGCCAACACATTGGGGAATATCCTTCTTGTCAGTGAAAAAAGTGTATGTACACATTTTAGATAACAGGATGATGATAACACACACAATTATGCTGTTTAGTGTTTAATACTTAACATTCTTGCTTAACGGTTTTTCTTGTTCATGTTTTATATAAACAAATATCTATTTGAGGTGATTTTCTATGAATGATTAGAATCCCATGATATAAATATATTGAAATTTATTTAACTAATTCTATTTTGTGGAACATTTAGGTGCTTTTCAATTTCTCCTACTGCAATGAGCAACCTTGTAGAAAAAAGTTAAGAACATTGTTTCTTATTTTCATAAGATAAACTTCTTAAAAAAGAATTACCAATAGAATGGTATGTATTTTAACAGTTAAGTATTGCCAAATAGGCTTTTAGATATATAATATTTTCTTTAAAAATTTTTACTGATTTAAGGAACTTCACTTATTCATCAAAGTAACATATTTGTGTTTGGTCAAATGTGTGTTTAAATCAAAATCAGTATTTAGTGAGAAAGTACACAGTTTCTATGTAGGGGATGCAGAGTCAGAGAAAATAGCAATGACGTAAGCCACGTTATTTGGAAACACGTTAGGTTTTGGAAACAAAAGCCATCCTGGTTAAGTGTTCTGGCATTAAACTATCTTAAGGGTTTACAAATACAGTAAGGTAACTTGTATATAATCAGAAGAAACTTGAGGTTCCTTTCACTACATCATAAAACTTCCCTTAAACCCGGTTAAGAACAAGGCAGTAAGGGGCGCCTGGGTGGCTCAGCGGGTTAAAGCCACTGCCTTCGGCTCCGGTCATGATCCCAGGGTCGTGGGATCAAGTCCCGCATTGGGCTCTCCGCTCTGCGGACAGCCTGCTTCCTCCTCTCTCTCTGCCTCTCTGCCTACTTGTGATGTCTATCAAATAAATAAAATCTAAAAAAAAAAAAAAAAAAGAACAAGGCAGTAACCATTTCCAGGACTAAGAAGCTCAAACAGTAGCAGAACTGCCGTTTAAACCTGCTATGAGTGTATTCCATGTAAGCAAACACTTCCAAAACAGCCCAAATATTTATGATTCGATACTTCTCAAGTTGTGATTATTTGTCTCAAACAGGAGGAAAACATCCCTTCTTTCAAATAGCTTTGGTTAAGTAACAGTCAGAATCTCTGAATCTTTATTGAAATTTCTCACTGATAAATGAACGTTGGTGTCTTGATTTTTACTTTCCAAGAACATGATACTGAAAGCTATCTACAGACAGAAAGTCAGGCCTGGGTTCTTTTGGAATATTTAATCCTAATACACACTTATATTTGACTCAAACAATTCTATGCAAGGGTAATCTGCTTGACTGCTAGATTTTACTGCAGGTGGGTTTGGAAGACAACTAATTTGGGTCCAGGATTAGCTGGATGTTTTAGAAGGAACAATTCTCTAGATTGCTGATTCTGATGTTAATAACCCAGATGTTAGTAAAAGCTGCCAGCTGGGAACACAATGACCAAATTCCCTGCATATGTACTCTAATGATGATGAGTGAGTCATCTGACCACAACTAGCATTTTGGGCTTAACTGAATATTAAGGTTGGTAACCTCATTGCTTTAGCTTAAGACACAGTATGGAGATTTAACAAAATGAATGCTATTCAAAAAATCTCCTGTCTGTCTGCTGTTACGTTTTTATTTTAATTCCAGTTAGTTAACATACAGTGTTACATTTGCTGCGTGTTTCCTATTTTTGTAGATCCAAAATATTAACTTGCCTTTGTTTTGATAGTTTCGTAAGAAATAGATCTAAGTTATGCATACAAAGTTTTTGACTTGTCCTCTTCTAGGAAAATAAGGAAATATTTAGTGACCTACAGATGCCAGCCCCTAATAACACCTCTACCCCCCTCTTAGCAGAGATACTTCACGAAACCGATTGAATCATATACACAAGGGGCAACATTTGAAATGATGGTGGGTTGTCTTAGATTGTGCTCTCTCCTGTCTATTACATGGCTTGGAGGAACTACATAGATACATTAAAGATATGGTAAAGTAGTCTCATCAGCAAATAAAAACAAAGTGAAACAAACGTAATATTCATTCCCACTTTAGCACTGTTTCCGTTTGTGGATGGATGAACCACATTAAAGGGAATTCAGCTTAGTCTTCTGGTCATCATTATACAGTTGATTTATTTGTATTGTGTACATCTCTTGGACCTGGGTGTTTTTTCTTTTTTTCTTTTTCATGGTCTGAGACAACAGGATATGCAGCTACACTGCCCCATATCCTCCTACTAACATGTTTTCCCTTATGTAGATAAAACCTATTAGGAAAATATTTGAAATTACCCTCTAAAATCTGTAGAGTTTAAGCTCCAAACTCATAATAGTGGATTTGTTTATTTGTTCCCCTTTTTTGGGGGGGGGTTGTTGAGGAGAAAGGAAATCGATGTAATTATTTTCCAAACTTAATTAATAGTATGTGAATACTTTTTTCAATAACCCATCTAAATTCTTGTGAGCAAGATGTGAGCTAAACACTAAGTATATCATCAACTTCTCAAGTCTATTTATACAGAGATGAAAATAGGGAAATTTTATATTCAAGCATATTCTATAAATTCTCATCTTTGTGCACAGCATGAAAACATTTCAGAACTTCTCAGATTGATGAAGAGAAATGCCTCATTAAATAACATAGGGCCCCATGCAGTATTATAAAAACTGCATGGACAGTGTTATAAAAAGTTATTTCTTAGATCAAGAAAAGAAAAATTTCTGTGTAGAAATGAGGAAACCTGAAAACAGGACAGAAAACCATATATACATGTATACTAGAA
>RCUC01063984.1:0-34169 GCA_003697995.1 Taxidea taxus jeffersonii
TGAATGAATGAATGAATGAATGAATGAATGAATGAATGAAAAGTTCATGAAGTTAGTCTCTGAATCTTCCACGGGAACAGGGAGATTTCAAGGCCTTATGAGGAATTCTGATCTCCTCTAGGTTAGCCTTGTGATTTTATTTTTGAGCTAGTAGCTTATTCTTGATCCATCTGATCCTCTAAGAAATTTACCGGAATAGAGTGAGATGTCACTCTGATCTGGAGAAATCTTTTTGGGTCCAACTAGTCATATCTCTTGGGCCTAAACTGGAACTGACTCATTCTCTAAAACATAGAGAGGAATGAGCCAGCCTCCTTAAGAACATTTTCTCAAGGGACATTTGCAGGATGCTGGAGGTCCCTGTCAGTCCATTCTCAAAGTAATAGCATTCCAAAGTAAGAGTACAAACCATAGGACCAGCAGTTAATTTTATGGTTGATAAACATGTTTCAACCCTCGGGCCCCTGAGTGGCTCAGTGAGTTAAGCCTCTGCCTTCAGCTCAGGTCATGATCTCAGGGTCCTGGGATTGGATGAGTCCCATGTCGGGCTCTCTGCTCAGCAGGGAGCCTGCTTTCCCCTTTCTCTCTGCCTGCCTCTCTGCCTACTTGTGATCTCTCTCTGTCTGTCAAATAAATAAATAAAATCTTAAAAAAAAAAAGATTAAAAAAAAAAACATGTTTCAACCCTCAGCTCCCAGATAATGTGTTTCTATGGGTCAACTGGGCAGCCTCCAGAGTATTGACCTTTGAAACATGGGCAACACAATCTGACATTTGAGGCTGTTTAGTGACTCTGGTGCCCACACAGTTCAGTAAGTCTTCCTTCTCACAAAGCCTCCTCCCTGCTAACCCTAACTATTCCCAAATATAAATGAGAAAATTAAACATTTATCTTGATGAGAAAATAGCACTCTCTCATTGACACTCCTTCACACCCTCACCAATGTGATTTAGTTATAGTTTTTAGTAGCTGTTTTTACATTTTTAATTATATTTTAGAGTTAAAATATGTAATAATGGATAACTGTGCAATACATTAAATACTTACGGGTATGTTGTGCCTTCTGTTATAATATAAAATCCATCTATTCTGGTTGATGGGTTTTAACCTCACACAGAATACTTTAAACTCCATTTGGACTTGTGCCTACAATCACCTTAGCAAAGTCTCTTAAGTAACTGCGCACAGCCTAATTAGTATGCATTATCAATTAACAAACTTAATAGCCGGCAGATTGATTAGATCCTCTGTTGCAGGGGCAGAGCTGAAGCGAAACAGAATGAAAAATCATTGCACGCATACACTGCAGCTTTGTTATTTTCTCAGATCCCCTCCTCCTCTTTCACATTCCTTTAATTAATGCATGCATATGGTTCTGCATATCTGGTAACCCTGAGCTTTTCCTAACTCTTTCATAAAGCTCATTCGTAAACAGAGGGAGTCCATGCATCCCTTTTCTTCCAGGACTTCTGTCTATATCTTTTTCACCCCTCTTCTTGCCCTTTGCATGGCACTGAATTTTAAAGGGCTGCTTCTCCCATTCTGATTATACTCCCTGTGCTGGAAATGGGAGAGGAATACAAAGATGAGCGGGAAGTGTATGCTTTTTAACACAGAGGACCGCTCAGGAGTCACATCAGTGGGGCTCTGACAACCATAAAGTGCTTCTGGCAATTATTTCCGAAAAGAATGGTGCAAATGGACTGTCCTGTTACCTCTTGTCTATTTTTGATGGACTGGAAACAATATGAATAAATGAAGGAAAATCCACATTTCCTGAAAGCAGGGATCAAGCTAAAAGGAGTTGCCAACTGCACTGTTCATAAAATGCTGGCATTATAAGAATTTTACACCTTCCATAAACATTCTACACAAAACCCTAAAAAGACTTCTGAAGACATTTCCAACACCATAAATTGTTACCCTGTAGTGCTGGTTTGGGTTTTATTTTTCTATTTTAAACAAAGTAACGGTTCATGCCAGTTTTTTTATTTATTAACTGTTCTCAGATATAGTATCTTTTTTTACTTCTATGCAGAAAGAGTTATAATTAGGATACGGAGGGGGCAAAGAGAAATTTTAATTTCTTTTTCGAAGAATACCTACATTCTGGTGGTTTATTGACCTTTGCCTCCAAAATCATAGTAGGGATAATCCCAGGAGTCCCACGTCTAATCTTTTAAACTTTTTCTTGACTGTCCTTTGCAAAGAAGGATCTGCCTGCCATTCTCCCCTTAGCTCACCATGCTCCAGACACAGTGGCCTTCTCACTGCTCCTGAACACACAAATTTCATTCCTCTACTTGTTTCCCTCTGCCTGGGATGGTCACTTTTATTTTTCCTATGGCTTGCTTTTTGTTATCACGTAGGTCTCAGCTCAAATATCATTTCCTAAGAGAGGCGATTTCAATCACCCAGGCTTAAGTGATGCCCAGCCCCCTCACCCAACCACCAGTGCTCTTTTCACCACTCTATCATAGTGATGTCGTGGCTTTTCCACCATCTTCCATTATCTTACTTATTTGCTTCTTTACTTAATGTATTCATCCCCCATAAGAATGCAAGCTTCTCCTTAGCAAGGATCTAATGTGTTTATTCACAGCTGTTTGGCTTCAACACTAAGCACAGTACCTAGTACACGTTAAGAACTTAACAAATGCTTGTTGAATGAAAACATGACTGAATAAGTGAACAGGGAATAAATAATAAGTGGGCATTAGTCCACTAGTATGTACATTGGCAGAAGAGAAAACGGATTAATAGTGAATGAACCCAGAGCAATACCAACATTTACAAAACAAGACAATGGACAAAGGACATTTCTCCAAAGAAGATATCTAAATGGCTATAAATCACATAGAAAATGTTCACCCTTACCCATTAGAGAAATACAAATCAAACCTACAATGAGATACAACTATACACACTAGCATGGCTAGAACAAAAAAGATAATAACAAGTGTTGGTGAGGATATGAAGAAATGTGAACTCCCATACATGGCTGGCAGGAATACAAAATGGTGCAGCCTCTATAGAATACAGTCTGGTAGTTCCTCAAAATGTTAAACATAGTTACTGTACGACCTAGTAATTCCACTGTGAGATATATACCCTGGAGAAATGAAAACATATGTCCACGCAAAAAAACGGACACAAATGTTCATACAGCATTATTCAAAACAGCCATAAAGTGAAAACAGCTTAAAGTCCATCAACTGATGAACAGATAAATAAAATGTGGTATGTCCATGCAATGGATTACTATTCAGCCATAAAAGTAATAAAGTACTGACAAATTCTACAACACCAATAAACCTTGAAAACATTATGCTAAGTGGAAAAAGCCAGTCATGAAACACCACATTGTGTACAATTCTATTTCTATGAAATGCCTAGAATAGGCCAATTTACAGATACGGAGGATGTATTAGTACTTGTGTTGGGCTTAGAGGAACAAAAAATAAGGAGTGACTGTTAATGGATACTAGGTTTCTGTTTGGAGTGATGAGAAGACCATAAAATTGATTATGGTAATGGTTGAATGACTGAATGAATATACTAAAAACCACTGAATAGTCCATTTTAAGGGTGAATTGTATGATATGTGAATTACAGCTCAATAAAGCTGATTTTACCAAAAAAAGGAGGAGGAGGAGGAAAAGAAGTTCATGAAAGAGACTGGAAGGGCTTGGCAGAAGTTATGAGGCACACACCAGGAGTACAGGGTATCAGACTGTTCCATGAAAGAGAAGGCGGTCATCAGAGGCCACTTCTGCCATTTATTAGGTAAAACAAGGACTGGAAAGTGTCCACTGGAGCTAGAAACAGGGAGGTGTTCAGCGGCTTTGGCAAGACAAACACGAGCTCCAGGGAGGCATCTCAGTTTGGGTTCCCCAGAAACAACCCCTGAAATAAGGATTCATGGACAAGTGTTTCCTTGATGATAAGAGGGCATTGTGGTGGGGCAGGGGGTAGAGGTCCAGGAAAAGGGCAGGCAGCAATAAAAGGTGCCGGGTATCAACCAGAGCTGAAACCCTCTGGACCTCTGGACCTCTGGAACACGGTGCCAAAGCTTAGCTCAGAATTGGAATTATCCTGCTCCCTCAAGGGAGTGGCCGGGTGTGGGGCGGGCCACTCCCTTGAGGGAGCAGGAAACACTGGAAAAACTCAGGGCTGCGGACAGGGACCAGCGTGTCTTCTCTGAAGGAGCGTGGGCAACCGCAAGGCGGCGCGGGGAGGGGGGAAGCGCTGCAGAGCGCGTGTGCAAGGCCAGGGGCAGCCCGCCTCCTGGAGAATGCCCGGAAGGACGGTAAGCGGGGCATAGGTTCGTGAGGAGAAGGGGGCAGCTTCTTCGAGGGAGATGGGGTTCTCTGCTGAGGTGGGCCCTGTGGCAAGGTCAAAGGCTTGAGGAGGTGAAGAGAACCTGGCCGCCTCAAATTTTCGTATTCCAAGCCCACTGACTCCGCGCCCATCCCTCTGTCCCTCATCCTGCAGGGATCCTGTTGTGTATCTCTGCACGGCTCTTTCTGAGCTTCGTGTTTGTCTTTCACGTGTCCATTCCACCAGCAGTCTGTGAGCCCCAGAAGGGGACTGACCACGGTTATGTAATCCCAATGCCTACCGGCTTCCATCTAAGACAACACGGAGGACAGTAACGCCGTTTTAAATTTTTTGTTTTGTCTTTTTACCAGTTTCACGCCCAAATTGATAGAACTCTTTTCTCTCTGGGCTGGTGGGCTGGAGGGAAGGAAGAAGGGTGGGGAATGGGCTGCCGAAATGTAGGGTGAGTGGAAGAATGTCCTGCCCTGTCCTTAACACTCTGGGGTTCCCTGGCTTAATCAGACTCTCACAGCAGCCCTGTGACTTCCTCAAGGGCAGGAATTGTGTCACATTCGTTCTAAATCCCTAGTGTTTAAGTCTCTCAGGCTCTTAGTTTCCCAGTAAGTGCTTTTCAGCTGAATTGAACTGGGGGCAGGGGGAGGTAGGGTAAAGGGGGAGACACCCAAAGTGGTCAGTTGTCCCCAACCTTCCCTCCTCCGCTAGTCTCCTGTTAGAACCCCTCCCTGGTCTTCTTTCTGTGTAGGGCCCTTTGCTGGCTCCTGTTCAACCAAGACTTAACCCCTCTCAACCCCACCACCCTGTTTTCATCCTCACTCTCCACACATCAACATGGATTTTGTCCTCTCAAACCTGAGGAAACATTCTCCTTTAAACATTCTCCTTTATCTTCTCCAACAACTGTACTTCCCTTTCTTTCCCTGGTGGCAGTACCATTTCACATAATAGCCCTGATGGGTCCCACAATTTTAAATTTCACAGACCATTCATATTTCAAAGACAGATTTGTGAAACAAAGATTTGCCACGTTAATGAAAACACTAAAAATTGCCATCTATCATCACCATAACTTCATGTGAGAAAGAGCATTTAACAACAGCAAAAAAACCTCCCCCAAACAGGAAGCACATGTTTTCAGAATGAAGTTTGAAGGACGCTTTCTAAGAGAGCAGTGTCAAATCTATGATTTTCCTTATTTTTTTCATTGTGCTATAAATTGGTCAAAATTTTGCTAAAGATCAGTATTGAGAAACACTGCTCTATACTCTAGAGTAGAATTTGAGTCCAGGTGAGGCCCTAGGTGGAATAGAGAAGTATTTGGGGGCCAAATAAGGCCATATGTAGACATGTACCTACCTTATCTGTGCTTTTGTAAGACTGGTCCTGATTAACAATATCCACAGCTTAAGTGTCTGATTCTGGGGTTTGGGTCAGGTCCTGATCTGAGTCATGAGTTCAAGCCTGGTGTCAGGGTTTAAGCTCAGTGTGGTATCGGCTTGAGATTCTTTCTCTGTCTCCCTCTGTCCCTCATGCTTATGCTCTCTCTCTAAAAAAAGTAAATAATTTTTTTGGTAAATAAATAAATCTTAAAAAAGAAACAAAACAATATCCACAGCTGAACAAGAAGTCTAGGTCCTTCTTTCCTGCCCTCTATTTTCTAGGACCCTCACCTGCCTCCCACCACAGTTATGGCCCTATACCTCCCAATCTAGTTTGTTCTTCACTTCTCTTGAGCAACTTCTAATTCTTTACAATGTCTTATATTCTTAACAACAGTTTAAATAAATTAATGTTCAGATATTCTGATGATATTTGAAAACTATTTTTACTGGGAGAGCAAATGAAATTAGTTACCAGGGTAACTTGTTACTGAAGGCTTCTAGTTCTTGGTCTTTGCTTTTCCTAAGGTATAAAAAACCTAGTCTGCAGGGTGCCTGGGTGGCTCCATCAGTTAAGCATCTGCCTTCAGCTCAGGTTATGATCCCAGGGTCCTGGTATCGAGCCCTGCATTGGGCTCCTTGCTCAGCCGGGAGCCTGCTTCTACCTCGGCCTGTTTCTCCCTCTCCTTCTGCCTGCTGCTCCCCCTGCTTGTGCTCTCTCTCTCGCTATCCCTGTCAAATAAATAAGTAAAATATTTTAAAAATGATAAATAAACAAATAAATAAAACCTAATCTGCCAGAAACAATGGCCAACCCAGTAGCAATGAGCAACCTAGTGCCCAGATTGTGTTTTTATTATTATTATTTTATTTTATTTTACTAATCTTTCTCTTTTCTTTCTTTCTTTTCTTTTTTTTTTTTTTTAAGATTTTACTTATTTATTTGCAAGAGAGCACAAACAGGGAGAGTGAGAGAGGGAGAAGCAGGCTCTTGACTGATGAGGGAAACCAATGTGAGCTCAATACTAGGACACTGGGATCATGACCTGAGTTACAGGCAGCTGCTTAACTGACTGAGCCACCCAGATGCCCCCTCCTTTTTTTAAAACTATACTCCAAAATGAGGCTTGAACTCATGACTCGGAGATCAAAACCGGAGCTGAGATCAAGGGTTGAATGCTTAACCAACTAAGCCACCCAGAAGCCCCAGAATGTGTTTTTAAATACAATTTCCTACTAAAAGGAATCAGTGCTCCTTGGAGATGTGATTGATTCTAAGACTGTACAGGGTGAGCGTGACATACCTTGCCATACCAGAAAGCAAGAAAACAATTGAAGGCAATCAAGGTCATCTCAAAAGACATGGGAGCCAGCTGAAAGGGGTTCCCACTTCTTAAAGGTGAAAGAATCTGAGCATCAAAAAGAATAGTAAATATAATGTATTGGAATACATCAAAAATATTAAAATCTGTAAGTGCAAAAAAATTAAAAATAATTGATAACTTTGGAAAACAAAATGCCCGGAAAACAACTCACAGTCTGGAACCGAAAAGAATCAACATTCTCCCTGCCTTTTCTGTTCCAATAATACCTCAAGGTAACCAAATAGTTGTTAAGGCCAAGTTCTTCATAGAATAATTATAGTTAACAAATGCAAAAGGAATGATAGAATCATATCACTATTTTTCTACCATTTTTTAAAATTTTTAATTTAAAAAAATTTTTTCTACCTCTTAATGAAATAAGGATGCTCTCTTGCCAGAATATCCATGCTAGAGATTACAATCTATAGGAACAAAACAAAACAAACAACTTGCCTCCCACGAATTGTTACCAGGTATATAGTGGCATCTAAGTCTGCCCTACTTAATTCTAATGTCCCTCACAACTGAGAGACTGAAACTCTGCAGGAAGACTTCATTGTTTGTTTAGTAACATTTAAGAATAGCAGTTACGGAAGCAGATGGTGGTGGGCAAAAAAGCTAGTTTTCTTTCCAGTCATTTTGTAAAAACTTGGACAGCGTGTCAAGTAAAACCTGACTGGAGATTGGAGGCGGGAAGCCATGAAGGCAGGGCTTTTTCACTCACATACCACTCACTGCAGTTTGCATAGTCCAGCAGGAAGAAAGAAGATTTCTTCTTTGTCCAACAAAAGCAAGCTACCCTCGCCTGCAGCCAATAAAGAAGTCACCATCACTTCAAACTCTCATTTTCCTCTGGTGAACTTTTGTTCAAAACCAACTCACCCAATTCCCCTTTCCTCTATGAAAGGACAGTCTCCCACTTTGTTCTCCAGACTTGCCTATGGTTCTCCATAGTTTGCTTGTCCCAAAGAGCAATTTTTCTGCTATTCTTGAATAAACGTGATTTTGCTGGCTGAATCATTTACCTTTTCCTTTTAAAAGTTAGACAAAACACAGAAAAAGGGACAAAGCTAGTTCAACACCAGGCTTGCTTGCCATTTCTTACTGAAGCAGGATGGAACAATAACAAAGCAGTTAACGCTTACTGAGTACTTACTGATGGCAAGTCACTATGCTTAAGTACTTAATGTTACATAAAACAACACCATGAGATAGGTACTATTATCCCCCTTCTGCAGATGAAGAAACAGAAGTTTAGAGAATTAAAGTAACACCCTTCTTCTGTCCATAAACCTGCTAAACACGTTAGATAAATCTGCTTCCTACACTGTGCTCTTTGTCCATTCTGTTCCTTTAGCCTCATAACTGCAGCTGCCATTTTTTAGTGCCCACTATGTTCTAGTGATCTGTAATTTACATGTACCAATTCTCTACAATCCTCACTCAAATTCCAAGAGGGGAGTCCTATCACCTTCATTTTATAAATGAAGAAACTGAAGGGCAGAGAAGTAAATTGCCCAAAATGACAAAACCAGAGGTAGAGCAGAGTTTCAAACTGACCCCAATGCCTATCTCTCTCCCTGCCCTCCTTTTTTTAAGAGAGAGAGAGAAGGAGCACAAGCCAGGGGGAGGGGCAGAAGGAGCGTGAGAATCCCAAGCTGGCTCCCTTCCCAGGGTGGAGCTCAACACAGGGCTCCATCTCAGGACCCTGAAATCATGATCTGAGCTGCAATCAAGAGTCAGATGCTCAACAAATCGAGCCACCGAGGCACCCCTCAAAGCCTGTCTCTTAATCACTACTACCCTGTTATCTACAGCTGAAATGATTCCTCCTCTGTTACCCACTATGATGTTTATTCCCTCATTTTTGGTACCACTGCCATGATGTCACCCAAGTTCACTGAGGGTAGGGATGGTGTCCATTCAACAAATACGTCTCAGCCACTTTATATGCAGGCACTGAACTTCTGCCGTGCCTAGCACAAAGCTGGTGCTTCCTAAATGTCATCTGAACTGCATACAACTCTTAAGATCAGGATGAAACAAACCACTACTTATTGGCAATATTTTTTAATATACTATATAATTATTTCCTCCCTCCCCCCAGATATTTACTTAAGTAAAATGGTATGTATCATACTGGAAATCATTGTTTTGGACATGTGATAGCCCAAACAAATGTGGAATTTCATCAGGACTGGAAGTAGTGCAAAACTGAATAGTAACATGGTATTGTGGCAGGTTCAGGTGAGAAACCTATGACCTTTTGAGGCAGAGAAAAGCCCAGAAACTAAACTTTCTTTCTAAACTGTTCTTTCTCTGGGGCTAGTAATTTCCCCTGTAGATCCTTTAAAATTATAAATTGTCACTCTAACACTTTCTAATTTTAACACTGTTGATAAAATATAATTGTTCAAAGTGGAAAAGAAAAAAAATCACTCTTCATTATTTAATGCAAATGAGCCAAATTGGAAAAATTACATGTTTCTGCCTCTGAAAAATTTATGTCTCTTATTTTTATCATCCTCAGTCCTTTGTTTTATATCGTTTATACTCAATTCAGAAAATGCCTGTCTAAATTCACTTTCTTAGCTTAAGTTACTAACCCCTTGTTCTTGTATTTGACACTGACTCAAATAGCCTTGAAACAATTATCCTCTATTCCCTTCAGAATTGTCTATACTTTAATGAGTTCCCACTTAATCTCTCCTTTGCCAAAGAATACCACTCTGATTAGCTAAGATCCTTAAATCCCCATGTGGTTCTTGTGCCCTCTGTTGTACCTTCTCCATTTCTATAATATCCTTTTATAATAAGGTGACTGGAATTGTGCATAGTATTCCAAATGGGGTCTTGCCAATCCTCACAAAGAACCTGGATAATTCCCCGGATTTATATTCAATCCCTGTTCTTAAGCATCCCAAATGAGGGCTCTTACACTGTCTTTATGGCCATTAAAATGCTGAGTTCTCTTCTATTTCCCCTTTTATCCATCCAAATTTCTAGTTTCCAAACACGCTAGGGAATTTTGGACTATTTTGGCAACTAAATATGCACTATTTTCCAATGCTTCTGGTGCATAAAGAAAGTATTCATGTCCTTCAGTCAGGTTCATTTCAGAGAGCAGGAACTAGAGACTCTTTTTTCAAGAAGTCAATGATTAAAAGGGGACCCATCCTTTGGGAGATTAACACTGGGTTTGTTTTGCACAGACCCTATCTCTTACTCCTCCCTAGCACCTCCTTCACTGCAAGAGTTGAGTCTAAAGCTGAAGATGAGGCCAGAGCAGAGAAGAAATAGCAGAGGCTATTCAATGATGTATGTTCTTAAATAGAAAATTTGGTGAATTCAGGTCTTTGAAAAGATCACTAGGACCTATAGAATACAGTGCTCCAAGTGGTTTTGCATCTAATATCAGACATGTACGTCTGCATGCACACATGTGCACGCACACACACACACACGCTCACTTTGTATATCCCAGCTCTTCAGTCAGTAGGAGTTATCTAACTGGCTCGGAGGTGAGGGTGGGCTGAGCATTCCAAGCAGAGTGAACCACATGTGCTGTCTTTTCCAAGCTAACTTCAGAAGTCACAAAGAGTCATTTTGGTTAAGTTCTATTCATTTAAAATGAGGGACCAATGCCAACTCATATTTAAGGGGGGGGTGAGATTTTACCTGTTAATGGGGAAACATAAAAAAAATTAACATGGTAACATGGTAATTTGGGAGTGGACCCTATAAATTAATTCCCAGCCTGGTTTCATTTCTATTGTCAAGGCTCTTAAAAGAGAGAACATAGCCTTTCACAGAATGCTCCTGTAAGGGTCTGATGTTTACTCGCTACATCAAGATACATGATGGAATCTGTATCTCCAGATTGATCCTACTCATTATGGGAGAGATTCCTACCTCTTTGTACTAAAACAGTGAGGAGGGAGGGAAGAAGGTAGGCTGTTAGTTTATCTGGGAGTCAGAGATATTAGGGAAAGCAGTCAACTCCTCTGTGACAGAGGCTGCCTTAATCAAGAGAAAGTAGAAGGAAAAATATATTAATGACATATTCAAGTTTTTTTAATTGAACTTAGAAATATCTAGGTTAATGATTTATTTTTCAATATGAAAATTCTGCTTATATTGACTATTTTGCTCTCACAAATGTCAAGTCATTTATTGTGTGGTTAAGGTGTCCATATTTTCAATAGAAGTATTTCCTTTTAAATGTTAAGAGATATCAACCCTGAAATCACTTCATTTTCTCCTTGTGCTAACAATTAGAATATCATGGCAGGACACAGTCTAATTGATGTTAACAGGATCAGTGCAAAAAAGAAGACCCAGAGTCTTCTATTTGATTTTCCTTTTAAGACTCACAATTGAATAATAGTAGGTATTTTTAATTCATCTACACTTATTGATCTAACTTGTCAGAATCAATCAATAATCAATCAATATGTTCTCTGAACTAAGCTGTGAATTTGGGAACACTCAATTCAAATCCTAATACTGCCATGGTGACCCCAGTCCAGCCAGTTATCCTTGGTTAAACTGCTTCTCGGTTTCTTCATCTATCAATATGGCACTGCTGCTTTTGTCACAATAAAAATAAGTTGATTTGAAAAGTATAACCCCTAATGCCTAGTTATTTTCTCCTGGGATGCTGTGTTTATAATTCCATAAGCAGCTAACAGGGGAAAAAATAGGGTCATGCAGATTCAACATGTAGATTTACTCTGTCTGTGAACACTAATGTCTTAGATGTAATGTAGGAAGTTGAATCTTTTCTATAAAAAACTTTATTCATTATTGAAACTAATATGAACTTTTTAATATTCTGGTTAACTATTGCTATGTAACAAACTACTCTAAAACTTAGTGGCTTAAAAACAATTTATTATTAGTATTATATATGATTTTGCAGGAAGGAATTCAGAACAAGGAATTTAGACAGAACAATGACAATGGCTCATCTCTTCATTATGATGCCTAAGACCTCAGCCAGGTAACTGAGGAGACTAGGAGCTGGAAAGCTGGTGGCTGTTTGGGTCTCTGTCTCTTTCTCCCTCCCTCCTTTCCTTCAAGATACATAACTGAATGTTTCTCCACATATGCTCTCCATCTAGTTAGTCTGGGCTTGCCCATGGTATGAAAGCCTCAAGACAGTCATATTTCCCACATGGCAACTGAAGGCTCTAGGAAAAAGTATGCCCGTGAACAAAAACCAGAAGATACAAATTCTCTTAAGTAAATGTTGACCCAAACCAACACAGTGCAGGTTCCATCATATTCCATTGGTCAAAGAAGAGTCCACACAGACTCCAGAGAAAGGTACACAGATGCCATGTCTCAATAAGAAGGGTTTTAAAGTATCTAAACCTCTTTAATCCACCACAGTTATTTGCATCTTACTGTGACTTACAACGTAGCAAGCACTTTAGCTTCTGATAATGGAAGAGAAACCCTTATTGGACCAAGCTTCTTGTTTTCTTTGAGCCATAGATAACAACTATAAATACTGTATAAGATATAAATAAATACCTGAAGGCACCAGAGAACAACCAAAGCAGACACTGGAATGGAGCCAACAATTGAAGGAAAGAAAGGTACTGGATGACTTTTTCATTTTTTATAGCTATTTACCTAAGGGCAGGCCCTACTCCGTGCTGAGCAGAGCAGCTAACACAAGGACAGAAGATCTGAAGTCCTATTGGCTTGAAGAATAAGAGAAAGGAGTTCAGAGCTACCATAGCAGTCTAAAAGTGAAGTGGGGGATGCTCCAAAAAGGGAGAGCCAGAGAGAGAGAGAGTTCCAAATTTTGTGTATGAACTTTGCCACGTCTCTAGATGATCACTGAACTATTTACACATAGGGCAGACTCCAAGCAGCCCAGGTGAGGCTGAAAGTGTTAAATGAGACTTCAGTTGCTGGCCAAGCAAGTTAGCTGCTGTTTTATTAAAAACAAAACAATAGGGGCGCCTTGGTGGCTCAGTTGTTAAGCGGCTGCCTTGGGCTCCGGTCATGATCCTAACATCCTGGGATCGAGCCCCATAGCATCGGGCTCCTTGCTCAGCTGGAAGCCTGCTGCTCCCTCTCCCACTCCCCTGCTTGTGTTCCCTCTCTCGCTATGTCTCTCTCTGTCAAATAAATAAATAAAATCTTTAAAAACACCACCACCACCAAAAACAAAACAAAACAAAAACCAATAACTTTCAGAAGGACAAAACAGACTCACAGCGTCCAGGGTCTCTCTCTATATATTTCAATGCCCAGGATACCACCCTAATGTATAAATATCTCAGAAAATGTGACCGGGAGAAGATGGAATCAATGAAGATCAACCCAAAGATGACCCATGTTTTGAAATTAGCAAAGAGTTAAAAAAAAAAACAAACTGTTGTAAGTATACTCAAGGACATAAAGATAAAAAAGCTTTTAATGAAAGAACAAATAAGATATCTCAGTGAGAGGCACCTGGGTGGCTCAGTCAGTTAAGCATCTGACTGTTGATTTCAGCTCTGGTCATGATCTCAGGGTCATAAGATCAACCCTGCATCACCCAATGTGGAGCCTGCTTAGGATTCTCTTCCCCTCTCTCTACCCCCCACCTCAGCTTGCATACATGTGTTCTCTCTCTCTGTCTCTCTCTCTCTCAAAAAAAAAAGTCTCAGTAGGGAAATGGAATCTATAAAAAAATGAATCAAATGGATAGTGTAAGAATGAGAAATAAAATATCTAAAATAAAAATTCATTGGTTGGACTTAATAGAAGAATAGATGTGACAAAAGGGAAAGAGTCAGTGAATTTGAAGACCAATCAATAGAAATCATTCATTCTGAAGAACAGAGAGGGGAAAAAAATGAAAAACATGAACAGATCCTCAGAGATCTGTGGGACAATATCAGAAAGTTTAGCACATGTGAAACTAGAGTCCCAAAAGCTGAGGAGAAAGAGAATGGGGCAGAAAAAAATATTGAAGAAATGACCAAAATTGCCAAAATCTAGTGAAAACCAGATTTTCAGATTCAAGAAACTTAACAAACCATAAGATGGATAAATTTTAAAAAAACACAAAATTATACTCTATGTACATCATAGACAAACTTCTGAGAAAAGATAAAAGAAAAAATCTTGAAAGCAGCTCGAGAAAAGTAACACATTACACACTGGGAAACAGTGTGAAGCCTAAGAATTAAGGCTGACTTCTTGTCAGAAACAAGAGGCCAAAAGAAATCTTTAAAGTGCTGAAAGACACCCAATTCTACATCCAGCAAAAATATTCTTTAGGAATGAAGACAAAACAAAGATGTTCTCAGATAAAAAACAGAATACTGGGGTGTGTGGGTGGCTCAGTCGGTTAAGGGTATGACTTCGGCTCAGGTCATGATCTCAGCGTCCTGGGACCAGCCTCCAGTTAGGCTCCTCACCCTTAGGGGAGTTTGCTTCTCCCTCTGCCCCTCCCCCAGATCGGGCACGTGCTTTCCTTCTCTCAAATCAATTAATTAAATCTTCAAAAAAAAACAAAAACAGAATACCAAGGAAAGATATAATACCTTGCTAACTCTGATTGAACTTACTAATAGTTACTGTTAATTTAGGATATAAAGATATTTTGCTTTTTTGGAAGTCCTGACTATTCTGCTACTCTAGTTCCTTCTGCTGGCTCTCATCTGTACACAAATGCCCCACTTGCCAAACCCTACTTCTGCCTCCTTTCTCCTCCTGTGTATCAAAAAGTATGGAAAGCATATTGACTGGACAGTAATAAAGAGCTATAATTTTGAGCAAGTACTCTGTGCCAAGATCTGTCTATGGATATTACATTTAATCCTTATGCTTATCAACATTTGGGGCTGATAATATCAGGACAAAATCACCGATGAGAAAATAGGCTGAGAGAAACTAATTACTGGCAATGTGTCCAAGGTCACAGAACTAGTTAATGCTAGAATCAGGCCCAAGTAGAGGTCCTATGTTTATATATAGCTTGAAAATTGACTAAGTCCCTTACAGACTTCTTCTAAAACCTTCCTTATACTATCTAAATAGCTCTGATACTTTTATTTATTTATTTATCTATTTATTTATTTTTAAGATTATTTATTTATTTATTTGTCAGAGAGAGAGAGCGGGCAAGCGAGTAGAGGCAGACAGAGCAGCAGGCAGAGGCAGAGGGAGAAGCAGGCTCCCCACCAAGCAAGGAGCCCGGTGTGGGACTCGATCCCAGGACGCTGGGATCATGACCTGAGCCGAAGGCAGCCGCCCAACCAACTGAGCCACCCAGGCATCCCTGATGCTTTTATTTTAAGGGCAAAATTTCAGGCTATCATTTTGATAGTCTGTTAATTGCCTGCTAACTGCCTGACCTCTCTCTCTCTCCACATTCTCTTCCCTTTAGCAACTGAGAACACTCCGACAGCTCCCAGCACAACACACACCACTGTTTTAGCTTGGCTCACGGCTTCTCAGCTAGAAACTGTATTCCCCAGTCTCCCCTGAAGTTAGGTGTGGTGTGGAACCAAGTTTGGGCAAAAGGGATATGAGTGCTTCCAAGCATGGCCAGAACTCAACTTCTGGTTCTTCAAGAAAAATGCACTTGGCTTAAATCCCCTACTCTTCTTCTTGAGGGCTGGAAATACACAAACATGAGGCTCCACTGTGGACCTGGAGATGGAAGCCACAGGATCAAGACAGCAGAGCCGACCTGCTCACCAGCCCTTAACAATGGCTCCAGATGGCTTGCTGCTGACCCAAGCATGGACCACCTTTATAATAACTTAAAGAAAAATGAAAGATTAAAAAATTTAAAGGCATTTATTGGAAACCTGGATATTTCTGTGACTTTGGCATTTTACCCAACCTCTCTAAGCTTCTATGCCCCAGTTTCTATTTTTTTTAAATTTTATTTATTCATTTGACAGACAGAGATCACAAGTAGGCAGAGAGGCAGGCAGAGAGAGAGGGGGAAGCAGACTCCCTGCCGAGCAGAGAGCCCGATGTGGGACTCGATTCCAGGACCCTGACCATGACCTGAGCCGAAGGCAGAGGCTTAACCCACTGAGCCACCCAGGTGCCCCTCTATTTTTTTTTAATGATTTTATTTATTTAACAGAGGGAGGAGAGGGCACAAGCAGGGAGAATGACAGGCAGAGGGAGAGGGAGAAGCAGATTCCCTGCTGCTCAAGGAGCCCAACATGTAGCTCAATCCCAAGACCCTAGGATCATGACCTGAGCTGAAGGCAGACTCCTAACTGACTGAGCCACCCAGGGGCTCCTTTGTCCCTGTTTCTAGGGTGGGGTGATTATTTCTTTTCCTCGTAGTGTTGGCCTGAGCCTGGAATAAGAGAATATGTGCAGACATTAGCACAGAGCCAGAGCCCTCACATGCTATATGTATTATGTGCCACCTGGCTAGAAGCTATAGAATATTTGCATATAGATATGGTCTTTTCCTTCAAGCGCCAAGTACCTTCTGACTCTGAAAAGAATATCTGCTTAATGAATATTGTTGACCTATGAATGGCAGCAGAGAACTCGAAGCTGCCAGGCCAGGAGGGAATGATGCCATAGGCTGTTCTAATCTTCACTTGACAACCGTTCGTCTTCTCCATTCCCAACTCTTCATCTCTCTTAAAACAAAGAAGGGTGTTTTTGTTTTTTTAAGATTATATTTCCTCAGGGACACCTGTGTGGCTCAGTCAGTTAAGCATCTGCCTTCAGGGTCCTGGGATCAAGTCCTGCACGGGTTTCCCTGCTCATGGGGGAGTCTGTTTCTCCCTCTGGCTCTCCCATCCTCCCCACCTCATTCTCTCTCTCAGTCACTCAATCTGTCTCTCAAATAAATTCTTAACAACAACAACAAGAAAGATTTTATTTATTTATTTATTTATTTATTTATTTATTTGAGAGAGAGCACTAGAGAGAGAGAGAGAGCAAGCATGAGTGGGTGGTAGAGGGAGAGGGAAAAGCAGGCTCTCTGCTTAGCAGAGAGCCTGATATGGGATTCAATCCCAAGACCCTGGAATCATGACCTGAACCAAAGGCGCACGCTTAACCAACTGAGCCACCCAGGTGCCCCCAAAGGGTGTTTTTTAAAAACATCTTCTTCTACAGTTATGAGGGATATGCTTATGTGATGGATATATAAATGTAGGTATATACTTCAGGTTAATTCTTAGAAAATTAATACCTCATTTTCAGGCCAGCTCACTACTGAATTACTGGGATGTTAAATTTCTTTAAATAAAATAAATTACTGTTTTTCAGCTCTATTATTAGGAACTTCCCTCCCGGTCCTGCACCCACCCCCAGCCCAATGTGAGCTTCCCTCAATTCTCTTTCAAAAGAATCTGTAATACATTTAGAAGGTGATGGCCTGGTGTTCACCATTCAGTTCGTGTCTTCAGCACCAACAGAGGAAAGGTTAGAAATATAAGTGCAACCCCTTGTTTATTGCAATTTCACAGCCCTGGCAAATGCCACAGACTTAGCAGCAGGAATTAGTTAAAACTTGGCAGTAATACTTCCTTCCCTCTCACTGCCTCATCTCCCTTCAGGGTGGTTGCCAGTTAATACTAATAATATGTTAATCTGTGAAAATAAGGACTAAAAGGAGGACAAGGAGAGGGGGTCTTGGGGAGTTCCAGGGTCAAGGGGAGGGCAGGGCCAGACTGGCCAGGGAGGAGGAGAAGCCAGAGAGGAGAGAATACCAAAATGGGAGAGAAGGGAAGAAGGGGCAGAGGATAGAGCAATGCACAGTTTGGGTAGAAGTACAGTCGACCTTTAAATGAAACAGGGAAAGAAAGAAGTTTCATACATGAAGAAGAGGAGTCATTTCAATTTTTTCTCTCTGGCAATGTTATAAGGATGATGGGGTAGAAATATAGTAATAACCTCAAAACTGATGAAGGAGGCAAATCCAAGTCTTGACTCCCTTTTTTGAATTCTGGCAAATGTTAAAGTGTATTATTTGTACAGTGCTAGGGCAGTCATTTCCCTGCCTTGCACCCTCTCCTCCCTCTCCCCCACCGAGTCCTGCATCTGGTGATATATTATGGCCAATATCTTTTAGTCTAGGAATAGTTCAAAGAAGGCCAGACTCTGACTCCCCAGCCCTAAATTCTAACCTCCCAACAGGGTTTGGGCACCTGGGATTGACTAGGAGCTAGGGATGGTGATAGTAAGGGTGGTACTGGAGGTCTAAGGGACATGTTGGTGGAGCTCTCATGCTATGGGATCCTAACATCTTTAAGAAGAAGGCCTCCTACCTGCTGGACTCCCCCATTACCTAAAGTTACCTAAACCCACAGGGCTGCTCAATTGTCATAGAAGAGGCAGAGGTGACTTGCCTCCCAATCTGCCATACTGTGGAGGAGAAGGATAAGAGAGAAATGTAAGCAGAGAGAAGAAAGTGGACTAGAAATCTCAGGAATGGCAACAAGCTATGAAATCTGAAACTCAATTTCTAGAAACTTCTACTAATTCGGACTGAGCAGTTATCAAGCAACTGCCTTTGGAACAAACAATTCCTCTTTCAATAAACATGCCCAGTACAAGAAGGCCTAGAACAGGAGAGCGTTAATGTTTAAGTAAGCCCACCTGGCTCTATATTTTTTCTAATGTAAAAGAATCATAATTTTTGCAAAAGGTTCTGAATAAACATTTTGGATCATGTCTGGATTCACTTGTCACATGAAGTACTGGTGTCCACATTTGGACTGTGTGGCTTCATTCCTCTACCCTTCCAATGCCTTTTCTTTGAACTATTACAGGCCAGCCCCTTCTCCTACTTCCCTAGTATGATGCAAATTCCCACCAGATTGGTAAAATCCCAAGAAAGCCAGGAAAAAAAATCTCATCTTGGCCCAATCCTCAGCTCTGCCCCCATAGAGAGGCAATTCATGAGCACCACTTTTTCATTAGTCATTTTCCTCTAGCAGAGGAGTGCCTGGGTGCCTGGGTGGCTCAGTTCATTGAGCCCTTGACTCTTGATTTCGGCTCAAGTCATGCTCTCAGGGTCCCAGGATTGAGCCCCACGCCAGGCTCTGCACTCAACACAAAGTTTATTTGGGATCTCTCTTTCCCTCCCTCTACCTCCCTCCCTCCCCCTCCTCACAGGTCCATGCCCTCTAAATAGATAGATAGAGAGACAGATAGAATTTTTTAAAGAAAGGAAGGAAGAAAGAAAAGCTATCAGAGAACAAAGTGCCTTTTACCAGCTCAAAACAAGCTACTCTCCTTCCGAGGAACCTACCAAGGAAAATGCTCAGCTCTCTCTCCATCAGTGGCTTGAACCTTTCAGTTTCACTTGAGACAGATTTGAGGTGACTTGTCAAAGGCTGAGATAAAGTTGGCAGTTGAATTTGAAAGGAAAAAGGGGGGGGAAACCACAAGTTGTTGGATATTTCTTCTGTGTGTGTGAGTTATAAAAGCTTTTTCTGCAGATTTCTTATACCTATCCCCAGTACAAATAATAGGTAATTCCTTTTGGAAAAGTAGTCACAAACTAAAACTGAGAGGGTTTGTGTAGAAAGAGTCCATTTTTGACAAGGGATGAAGTGGGGTATATTGGTTATAAGCACGAAGTCTGGAGCCAGACTCCTTGAGTTCAAATCTCAGCTCCTCAATTTACTACTTCTGGGACCTTAGGAAAGTTATTTAATCTCTGCCTCCATTTCTTCAACTGTAAAATCCAAGTGTTATTAATGTTGTGAACTTCAGGGATACCTGGGTGGCTCAGTTGGTTAAGTGTTTGCCTTTGGCTCAGGTCATGATCCCAGGGTCCTGAGATCCTGAGTTCCACATCTGGCTCCCTGCCCAGTAAGGAGCCTGCTTCCCCTTCTGCCTGCTCCCTCCCCTGTTTGTTTTCTCTCTCTCTCTCTCTCCCCCACACACAAATAAATAAATAAGATCTTTTTAAAAATGGTGTGGATTTCATAGCATTGTTGAGATGATTAAATAAGCTAATGGGCACCTGGGTAGCTCAGTCATTAAGCAGCTGTCTTCTGCTCAGGTCATGATCCTGGGGTCCTGGGGTCAAGCCCTGCATGGAGCTCCCTGCTCAGCAGGAAGCCTGCTTCTTCCTCTCCCACTACACCTGCTTGCAATCCAGCTCTCACTGTTTCTGTCAAATGAATAAATAAAATCTTTAAAAAAAAATAATAAGCTGACAACTGGCATGTAGCACTCTACCTGTTTTAACTATGATGATGATGATGTACTCTTTGGAACACACAACAGGGTCTTAGTTGTTGGAAGAGCCATGTCCGGGAGGAAGAGCCTGGGTTAAATAACCCCATCTTCCAATTGTCTTGCAACTGTGACTACTTACTGCAAATAAAGAGAAGAGACTGAAGAAAAGATGAGCAAACAATTAAGGTGATATTTCCCAGCCCTGTTGGGTAAAACTCCCTCACCCAAATAAAGACTCCAAGTAGACAGCTACAAATTAAGGAATTCCTAAGAGGAGCTGGCCACAAGGAAGAAGCTCACAAAATACACTTTTACTGTTTATGTAATTGTGAGTTTAGGGTTGTGTCTGACACCAGCTGTCTCAAAATGAAACATTTGGAGCTACAGTCACATTTATTAACACAGAACTGATTTACAAAACTCAAAGAGGGTACGGAATTCCTATGAACTGTAAATTAGTAAATTGCTTTTTAATCTACCATAAAAGATCACTGAAAAGTCTTTTTAAAATCAAAGGTCTGCTAATTCAATCATGAACACGTTTACCCAACGGTGCTCAAGGCAAGAGGAAACCTTAAAGACTGCGCAATTGCCATTTAAAACATATAATTTAAAAAATGATTTGTTTAATTACAATATCCAATGCAGATATGCGTTATTCTGAGTAGGCATTGGCCTTGACACCAGTATTTGCTTTAAAAATATTTTAAAATGAAATGACGCTTCTTGCATTCTGTGTTTCCTAATCATACCTATTGCTCTATGACCCAAGAGAGACAGTGGCAAAGATGAGAATGCTGTTGGGGGTGCCTGTGTGGCACAGTCTGCTAGGCAGCCAGCCCTTTACTCGCTAGGGTGGGTCTTGATTTCACAGTTGTGAGTTCAGGCCCCATACTGGGCTCTGTGCTGGGTGTGGAACCTACTTTAAAAAAAAACACAAACAAAGATGATAATACTGTAGACAGTCATACTCTTTGGGGCAAAGTGGGTGCTTTCCAAACTTTTGTGTACAGAGAGGATAAGAGAGGGAGAGATCAAGTTAGCTTGGTATAGGAATTATAGGATACATACTACATCAGACACAAAACATTCTAGTTCATCAATCTGTCCCCCATGTTATAGATGCAGAAACTGAAACCCAGAAATGTGAGGTGCTTTGCTTGCCCTTAGTTAGGGCTCAATGTCAGAACTAAAACCCAGTTCTTCTCTTAATTCAGTCCTTACTCTAGTTTACTAGTTCTCAGATTTGAAAGTGCTTACAAATCATCTAGAAATCTTGCTCAATATGGTGATTCTTGTCCCTCCCATTCTGACTCTGCAGCATTTAACAAATTCAGGTGATATGAATGCTTGGACCCAGAGACCACACTGAGAAATTCTGTAATCTGTAATAAGTCAAGTGTCTTATAGCAGATGCTTTTCAACTTATTAAGCTATTCAACTGATCAATCCACAAATTAAAGCCCTTTTTAAAATTGTACAAATGAACCTCAAATATGCCCTGACTGGTACACTTTGCTCCTCAATACACTCTTCTACTCAAAGTATGGGTGGTGGAACAGCAGAACTGTCCTCACTTGGGAGCCTGTTAGACATGCAGAATCTCAGGCCACTGCCCCAGACCTAATGATCCAAAACCTTTTTTTGTTGTTGTTTTTAAGATTTTTATGTATTTATTTGACACAGAGAGAGAGATCACAAGTAGGCAGAGAGGCAGGCAGAGAAAGAGGGGGAAGCAGGCTCCCTGCTGAGCAGAGAGCCCGATGTGGGGCTCGATCCCAGGACCCTGAGATCATGACCTGAGCTGAAAGCAGAGGCTTCAGCCCACTGAGCCACCCAGGCACCCCCAAAACTTGTGTTTTGACAAGATTCTTAGGTGATATGAAATGCACAGCATATCTTAGGAATCATTGATAAAAGTTCCAGTCCCTGGCTCCAAGAAATCTGTTGTGGTTATCTATTACTGAATAATAAACTAACACAAAATCCTGTGATATACAAAGACAATATTATTCTATCTCATGATTATATGGGTCAGGACTCACCTGAGTGATACATTCTGTTCCACGCTGAGTGGCTTAAATGTTTGAAGATGGGGTATGGAACCACAAAAGACTTCAAACAGCCAAAGCAATCTTGAAAAAGACCAAAGCTGGAGGTATCACAATCCCAGATTTCAAGATATACTACAATACAACATTTTCAGCTGGGGGCTGAAAATCATCACTCTGTTCCCACACAATGTAGTCTCTGGGAAAGTCAAACTTCTTACACAGTGTTTGGCTTTCCTCAGAACAAAGATTCCAAGAGATAGGCGGTAGAGGCTGCCAGTTTCTTAAAGCATGGGCTGGGAAACCGACCTATCCTCATCTTGGTCCTGGAGTCACAGAGCCCAATTCAAGGGAAGAGGACATGGATCCCAACTCTCGATGGGAGGAGAATGTGTGGTAATCTCTAGCCTACCACAGGGCTTACTAATGGCACATGGAAATCGCTAAGGGTTGTGAAGTACCTTGAGCCAGTCCATGATTGAAGGGCCAGATTGTGAGGTCTAAAATGTCAGTAAAATCAGAGGTGAGAAAAATGGAGATTGCCTGGAAAAGCCTTTACAGGAGGAAATGGGGTTCAAATTGGTCTTGGAAGCTAGTGGGGACTGGACAAGAAGAAAGAAAGGGAAAGGCCATTCCAGAGTAAATTCTAGATCCGCCTTAGCCTAAAGCTAGTTTGTTTTTTGCCCCACCACCCACCCCACCTTGGGCCTTAGTTTTCCATCACACTATAAGAATATTCACCTTGTTGGGCCTCTGGGTAGTTCAGTTGTTAAGTGTCTGCCTTTGGCTCAGGTCATGATCTCAGGGTCCTGGGATTGAGCTTTGCATCCCTGCTCAATGGAGAGCCTGCTTCTCCCTCTCCTACTTGTGTTCCCTGCCTCGCTGTGTCTTTCTCTGTCAAATAGATAAATAAAATCTTTTTTAAGAGAATATTCACGTTGTTGTCTTCCTATGGCAACCTTATGTATAAATTTGCAAAGCAGAAACCGGTTTTCAGATTAAAGTTTCCAAAGAAATCTGAAATTTGGGGTTACTCGGGTGGCTCAGTCAGTTAAGTGTCTGCTTTAACCCACTGAGCCACCCAGGCGCCCCTAATTAAGTGTCTGCTTTCGGCTCAGTTCATGATCCTGGGGTCCTGGGATTGAGCCCCATGTCAGGCTCCCTGCTCAGTGGGGAGCCTGCTTCTCCCTCTGCCTCTGCTGTTCCCCCTGTTTGTGCCCTCTGTCAAATAAATAAATAAAATGTTTTTTAAAAAAGGAAAGGAAATCTGAAATTTGGCACAAGCTCACCTCCATGCTGAGTATTCAGAGAAAATCAGCAGCTTTGAACCATGTCTCCAGAGTGGACTGTTCAAATCTGAGTCATTTTCTGTCTAGAAAGGATAGATAATTTTAGGCCTTAATTTTCCTCTGCTTTAACTGAAAATACTTAGCTATTCTATAAGAAACCCAACTGCTAGTATGCCCCTTGGATCCAGAGAAGGATCCAGAAATATATGTGCAGACAAGTAATTTTTGGAAAAGCAGGAAACCAATTAAACATAAAGTAGGATCCTAATTATATGAAAAATAAACAGATAGATAAAATATCGGAAGAAATGGCAAAATGTTCACTATTTCCAAGTATGAAAATGTACATGACTTTTCCCTCTTTTCCATATTTGTCAGTTTTCCACAATGAATATATGTTATTTTTATAATCATAAAAACATACGTGGTCTAAACATATGTTTTGGTTTTGATTTTCAAAGAATATTCTCACACAGCAATGAATTCTTCAAAAACGCAGTTTTTACAAACCCTGTCACAAATCCTTTCAGAGACCCCCATACTAGTGTTTGCCCTGATAAATGCCAGTTCTGTTCTTCAAGATTTACTTGTCAGGAAATCAAGACACACAGAATGAGTTATTTCAGAAGGAAATGTTCCGGGATTCTGGAAACAGATGATGCTTTCTCTCAGCCTGCTGTCATTCTTCTCCTTCACGAAGATATTGTCGTCATCACTCTGGGTTTAACTCAGCTTGACAGTAGCCACATTTCTGTGTTGATCTTCATCTCCTCTTTTGGTAAAAGTCTGTAAATTGAGGCTCCACTCACAGCTATTTCATACTAATCAGACCCCAGGACTAAATGAGAACCAAGAAAGGACCCGGGGTGAGATAACGTGAAGCTGACTGGCTCCCGGCAGACATTTTATGCTGCGGACCTCATCCTCATGAATGCTGACAAGGCGTTCTCTTTTACAAGCCAGAGGGCCATGGCTCTCACTACCTATCATAAACTACGGGTAGCATCACCCGTCACTTGCTTTTCTTGCTCACTCCCAGTTTGCATCGCTGCTTAAATATTCTGCTTTTCAGCTGCCATTATGAGTGTCTAAATCATCCCTCGTTGAAGGCACCAGCTTTCTTAGGGCAGAAACCACAGACTCAGCAGCCAGGGTGTCATCAGCACGCTTGAGATTACATCATCTCCTTCTGCCAACCTTAATACCACTACGGTAACCATCAACAGCAATACCCATGATTATTTCAGTAGAAATATTGAACAGATGTGACAGCCTTGTCAAACTCCTTTGCTGGTGTCCAACCACTTTGTTATACCTTTTGCAATTCTAAAATATCTCCCTGGTCAGACAAGAGACAGCACGCACTGACCTTCTGAGTGGGAAACCGGTTCTGTAGCATCAGTTGGCGTATTGAATATCAAGTCCTGCCACCAACTTACACACAGAGAGCTTTACAGCCCACCGATCACTTTTACACCCCTTCTTCTTTTTGACTCTCAAGACAGCTGAACCTGTGGTGGTAATACTGAGAAGGGCCCTGGACTTCCCCCTCAGAAGATTTGAGTTCCTGGGCACCTTACTACCCATGAACCCTACTTAGCAAGCCACTTGGAGCATACTTAACTCTTTTCAACCCAATCTGAAAACCAAATGGGATGGTATATTTAAAAATAGTAAGTTATTTTTACTCAAATACTCGATACTTGTTCGTAGCAGCACTGTTCACCGGGGAACAATCCTAATGACCATCAACAGATGAAGAGATAAACAAGACGTGATATATGCAGCCAATGGAATATTCTCCCGCTGTCAAAAGGGATGAAGTATTGATACCCGCCACATCATGGATGGACCTAGAAAACATCACGCTAAATGAAAGAAGCCAGATGTAAAAGGACACATATTGCAGTGATTCCATTATATGAAATATCCAGAACAGGTCAAACCATATAGACAAAAAAAGAGATTTGTTAATGCAAGTTGCTAAGGTGGGGTGGGAATAGGGAGCAGCTGTTTAATGGGTGCGGGTTTTCTTTGTGAGAGATAAAAATGTTTTGGTTCTACGAGGAGGTGGGTGCACAACATTGCCAAAGTACAAAATACCACCAAATTGATCACTCGAAAGTTTTGTGTTATGGGGATTTTACCTAAGTTAAGAAAACAAATTATAAAGCACATGAGAGCTCTAGTTAGTATACTTACCAGAGACAAAACAGTCTCAGGAAGATGAAGTAAGTGACTTATGAAAGGCCAAAAAGTTAGAAAACAAAACAAGCCCAACAAAATAAAACACAGAAATCTACTCTGCGACTAAAATTCTGGTCTCCTGACAGGCCGGGGCCATCCTCACTCCATCACAGCTATCTGGTTCTGGGTGTGGAAAGAGAAGTGTAAGCTTTTGCGAGGTCACCATTCTCCACTCGGAACCTTTGCCCGACTCCCACACCCTGTTGCCTCGTCTAAGGGCAGTGGGGCCCCTTTCAGCCACCTCTTCCCCTTATTAATTCCAACAGATACAAGACAGAATGATAATCTGCCCTAAAGAATGGGGTCTTTGGAAAACCAGAAGAGCGCCTCTATCTTATCTAAAGAAAGAGAAGGTTCCTGAATGCCTTGTAGTAAGGGGAGAAGATAGAGGTCTTTGTTAGAAATGTACTATCTTGGGCTCCACCCCAGACGAGCTTTTTCAGAATCTGCATTTCACCAAGATCTCCAGGCAATTCGTGTGCGTATGAAAAGTATAGACACACTGCCGTGGATTCTAGACTTGTAAAGTTCTCTACTTAACACGAAATATGAGGGTGCTAGAGATATAAACAGTAAGCCATTTTGGGCCTGTTGGGCCATTTGTTCTGAATAGAAAATACATTCATTTTCATCATCTTCATCAACACTGAAAAGCTTGGGAATAGTGGAGAAGGCACATGGACTGTTTGTGGACTTATACTTAATTTCACAGAAATTTCTAGCCTCCGTTATTCTTCTATACTCTGGAAACAGTAATTCTGCCTCTCTACTTTTCTAGTCATCTCTCCCAGTCATAGGTAAATGTCTATGAAGACATTATTAAATTATCAAATGCCACAGTCAGCGGGAACTTCAGAGGTCATCTGGCCAGTGGTTCCTAAATGCTCTTCCATGGACCAATTCTGGGTTTGCTGCATTAGAATCACCTGGGGAGCATTTCAAAAGGGCACATTTCTAGGGTATAAAATCAGCTCTTTAAATCTGTGAAGAGGTCATGGGAGATATGTTTTGGTTTTTGTTTGTTTCTTTGTTTGTTTGTTTGTTTTTGGGAGATGTGTTTTTAAGAGCTGCTCAGGGAATTCCAATACGTAGGTTTTGCAACAGTCTGTCTAGCTCAACCCATGTATCCCCTCCACAATTTCCCCACCACCTTGGCCTAAATACCTTCAGTGACAAATACATTCATTTCAGAGAGCTAATAGAAAATCCCTTCCAGGGGTGCCTAGGCTCAGTGAGTTCAGCATCTGCCTTTGGCTCAGGTCGAGATCTCAGGGTCCTGGGTTGGTGCCCTGCGTCTGGCTCCCTGCTCAGAGGGGAGTCTGCTTCTCCCTCTCCCTCTGCCTCCTTCCCTCTGCTTATGCTATGTCTCTGTCTCTCTTTTTTTCTCAAATAAACAAAATCTCCTAAATAAAGAAAAAGAAAATCCCTTCAAATGTGCCTGTCATCCTATAATTTCCACCTATAGGTTCTGTCTTTCTGACCCCTACAGAATAATCTGAGCGTGCTTCAGATGTAGACTTTCTCTTCCATATCATGTGACAGCTCTTCAAATGTCTTTCTCCAGGCACTGTGTCCATCCATGTCTTCTTCCTAATCTTACTTTTTGCATTGAGGTCTATTTTGTTCAGTGACAATGAAGCTACCAACTTCATTTTTCCTTTCTTTTAGCACTCAACCTGTAATAATTTACATGTATAATAATTACATTTGTCTCTTATAAGAAAAATAACTTAATTTTTTAAAAATTTAGTTCATAATTTGGCAAATTTAGTCAAATTACATATATTTAATGTAATTACTTACATATTTGGAATTATTTCTACCATATTATTCTGTGCTTTTCTTTTATCCTGTTCTTTTCCTTCCCTTTCATTTTTCTTTCCTTCCCTAAATTCTACTAGACTGATATTAGTAATATTCTTTATTACCTTCCTGCCCTCTTGCCCCTACTCCCATACATCCCTTAGTTTGGAAGTTGTATCAGCTTCAGAAGTCATTCTGGAGAGGTTTTGTTTTTCAGTTATAGGGATAGCTAACAAAATATAAAAAGTCCACTTTAGCTGTTAATTCTTTGTTTTTAATTTTTTAAAAATTTTAAAGATATTTATTTCTTTATTAGAGACAGTGAGAGCCCGGGCGGGGGGCGGTGGGGGGGCAGAGGAAGAGGGAGAAACAGGCTTCTCACTGAACAGGGAGTCCCACCCTGGGCTCAATCCCACGACCCTGGGATCATGACCTGAGCCTAAGGAAGATGTTTAACCAACCCAGCCACCCAGGTGCCCCTTTAGTTGTTATTCTTAAGAAACTGACATGCACAGTTAACAGAATCTAAAGTTAGTTAATGTCTACCCTGCCTCGTTAACAAACCAAGGAACTCAGAGCATTCTGACTCTGAACAAACCCCTCCTGCCTTCCAAACACTTATTTCCAATATTTTAGATTCATCATATTTTCATACCGCCAATAAATTACTGTTATTGTTGTTGTTTTATGTCAGTTGTTTTTTTTTTTAATGTCAGTTGTTTTTTAGACTCACTCAGATATTTGTTTCCTGTTCTGTCCTTCTCAGTTCTTTCTGAATTCAATTTCATCTTTCACTGAGGGTCTGTGCTCCTTTGAACACATTTTCATTTCTCCCCCTCTCTTCTATGATAATTTACTGTATACACAGCTCTTGATTAGCAGTTAGTTTCTCTTGGCACTTGGAAGATTATTCATTGTCTCATGGATCTTATTGTTGTAAAGAAGTCAGTGACAGTCAAAATGTAGTTTCTTTTTAGATTATTTCTCTTTTTTCCTCTGAATGCATTGAAGATTTTTCTTTTTGACTTTGGTAATTTGCAGTTTTATTGCAATGTGTTAAGATGCAAATTTTTTTTACACCTCCTGTTTGAGATGTAGTGTACATCTTTAATCTCAAAATGTATTTCTTTTATTAAATCTGTAAAATTATTACCATAATCCTTTCAAATATTTTCTCTTCTCCAGTTGCTTTATTGTCTCCTTAGGAAAATCCTATTAAATACATATTTTACTTTTCTAAACTCCATGTCTTTAAGTCTTTAAAAATTTTATCCACCTTTTTTATCTCTTCATGCTGCATTCCAGATATTTTTCAGTTCTCTAATGTCTTTTCAATTTATCTAATCTGCTATATAGCCTGTTCACTGAGTATATAATTTCAAAAATTACATTTTTCATTACTAAAAGTTCAGATTTTTTCAAAATTTCTTTTCTATTTTCTTTTTTTTTTAAGATTTTATTTATTTATTTGACAGACAGAGATCACAAGTAGGCAGAGAGGCAGGCCGAGAGAGAGGAGGAAGCAGGCTCCCCACGGAGCAGAGAGCCTGATGTGGGGCTCGATCCCAGGACCCTGAGATCATGACCTGAGCTGAAGGCAGAGGCTTCAACCCACTGAGCCACCCAGGTGCCCCTCTTTTCTATTTTCACGTTGCTTGCTCTTTTCTTATTTCTATTCCTTCCTTCATGTCATCAATATTTTTTTAAATTCCAGTACACTTAACATACAGTGTTACATTAGTTTTAGGTATACAGTAGAGTGATTCAACAATTCTATACATTACTCAGTACTCATCAAGATGAATGTACTCTTAATGCCCTTCACCTATTTCACCCATCCTCCAACCCACCTCCCCTCTGGTAAACATCAGTTTGTTCTCTATAGTTAAGAGTCTTTTCCTTTGTTTGTTTGTTTATCTCTTTTTTATTTTGTTCCTTAAGTTCCACATATGAGTGAAATCATATGGTATTTGTCTTTCTCGGACTGAATTATTTCCCTTAGCAGTATACTTTCTAGATCCATCCATGTTGTTGCACATGGCAAGATTTCATTCTTTTCTTTTCTTTTTTTTTAAGATTTTATTTATTTATTTGACAGACAGAGATCACAAGTAGGCAGAGAGGCAGGCACAGAGAGAGAGGAGGGAGCAGACTACCTGCGAGCAGAGAGCCCGATGCGGGGCTCTATCCCAGGACATTGAGATCATGACCTGAGCCAAAGGCAGAGGCTTTAACCCACTGAACCACCCAGGTGCCCCAATTTCATTCTTTTCTAGGGCTCAGTAATATTCCACTGTGTGTTTGTGTGTATATATACCACTTCTTCTCTATCCATTCTTATCCACTCACCAATTGATGCTTCCATATATTGGCTATTATTGTAAATAATGTTGTAATAATCATAGCGGTGCATATATGTTTTTGAATTAGTGTTTTCGTATTCTTTGTGTAAATACACAGTAGTGAAATAACTGGACCATATGGTAGTTCTATTTTGAATTTTTTGAGAAACCTCCATTCTGTTTTCCACAGTGGCTTTAGGAGTTTGCATTCCCACCAATAGTGCATGAGGGTTCCTTTCTCCCCACATTCTCACCAACACTTGTCTCTTGTGTTTTTGATTTTAGCCCTTCTCACATGTGTGCGGTGATATCTCATTGTGGATTTGATTTGCATTCCCCTGAGGATGAGTGGATTTGAGCATCTTTCTATGTGTCTGTTGGTCATCTGGCTGTCTTCTCTGGAGGAATGTTTATTCATGTCTTCTGCCCTTTCTTTCTTTCTTTCTTTCTTCCTTTCTTCCTTTCTTTCTCTCTAGGATTTTTTAATCTTTTAGTGATTCTGTTCTATTGACCTATGTGTCTATTTTTGCACATGTACCATACTATCTTGATTACTATAGTATATATTGAAATCTGGGATCTTGAAATCTGGGATCATGACACTTCCATTGTATATCTTGTAGTATATCTTGAAATCTGGGATCGTGACACTTCCAGTTTTGTTCTTTTTTAGAACTGCTTTGACTCTTTGGGGTCTTTTGTAATTCCATATAAATTTTAAGATTACTTGTTCTAGTTCTGTGAAAAATGTTACTGGCATTTTTATAGGGATTACATTAAATCTGTAGATTGCTTTGGATACTATGGACATTTTCATACTGTTTATTCTCCCAATGCATGAGCATGGAATATTTTCCATTTGTTCTGTCATCTTCAATTCCTTTCATCAATGATTTTTAAGTCCTTAATGTTTTAAACAAACTCATTTGACACTTTTTATTTTTTTATTTTTATTTTTTTAAGATTTTACTTATTTATTTGAGAGAGAAAGCATGAGAGGGGAGAGGTCAGAGGAAGAAGCAGACTCCCTGCTGAGCAGGGAGCCCGATGTGGGACTTGATTCCAGGACTCCAGGATCATGACCTGAGCCGAAGGCAGTTGCTTAACCAACTGAGCCACCCAGGTGCCCCCATTTGACACTTTTTAATAGATCTTTTTATTATCTGAACTCTTGAGCATCTAATCCTACCATTGTACTATTTGTTGATTTTCACATATAATTTTGAATTGTGAGATCATCTTCAGTAGGCTTTCTCTGAGAAGTTTTGAAGGGTGGAGTGATGGTCGTTCAAAAGAGATTTTCACCTTGGCTTCTGCCAATTTTCCCTCAAATATCAGCAACTCCAGACTATTTTTTTTTAAGTTTGGGGTTTTTTTGTTTGTTTCGCTTTATTTTTGTTTTTATCACCTAGTACTCCTTAATTCTCATCACCTGTTTTACTCAACCTTCCCAACCTCTCCGCTTTGGTAATCTCCCATCAGTTTGTTTGCTATAGTTAAAAGTCTGCTTCTTTATCTGTCCAGAATACTTTCATGTTAATTCCTGGGGGTTCCTTTAATGCACTTACTGTAAATTAAGCCCTGAACCTGCACAAGGAGCAGATCTATCCCAGGGGGGAATTTTTTTTCTCATTTGAATACTGGCTGAGATAGGCAAGTTTTCCTTTGTTGATGGACAGTTTCTTTTTCTAGTGTATTTGTTCTTGGAGGGTCCTTGACTTATGTAGAGATCTCAGTTCTAACTACAGCCTCATATAGGAGACTTCTCCTCCTATCTCTGCGGTGTTAACACCAAAGAAAATGGAGTGCTAGAATGGATCTTAGGGCAGCTACTGTGCTGGCTCATAAACTCACTACTCTGTTTACTCTTTTGTTTTGGGTCCTTAGGTATTTTCCCTTTCTTTCCTGTGATATTTATTCAAAAGGATTTTTCAGAATGTATTTAATCAAAATTTCTCAATGTTTGTGGCAGGAAGGCTTTCAGTTCATCTAGCCTGAAATATTGATGGAAATAAAAGTACCCTAAATGTTATCCATATGCAGCATTTATAATAGCTAAATAATAATGTTTCACCACAGATTTTCAACTGTACTTTAAGACACTCAATGTTAAAAGGTGAAAAAGCAATACTTCATTACACCTATAAGGTGTTCAATATGCAAAGTGGGGCTGTTAAAAAATGAGACTGAGTCTGTACACTAAACAATTATATAATGAAATGTCTTTGTATAGACACTATTAGCATATGTTCTCTAGTAAGTGAAAATAGAACTCTGAAAATGAGTTTTCCTCTTATGTGGTTATTGGTTTCTTTTTTTATATAAGATTTTATTTATTTATTTGAAAGAGCAAGAGAGAGCACAAGCAGGGAGAGTGGCAGAGGGAGAGGGAAAGCAGGCTCCTTATTGAGCAGAGAGCCCAACATGGGGCTCCATCCCAGGACCCCAGGATCATGACCCAAGCTGAAGGCAGACTTCTAACTGTCTGAGCCACCCAAGCATCCTGGGGTTACTGATTTGTGAGAAGTGAATAACTTCATGTTTTACTAGACATCTTAAGTTTTGAAAATAATAATGGTAGTATAATCCTTTAATGAAAATAGCAGAGAAAAAGGAAGCAGAAACATAAATATTAACCAAACATTAAAAATAATTTTGATACAGGGAAGATAATTAGCCAATATGGTTATTTCCCTCAGTTCCACCATTAGCTTATTGCATAACCCAAGACAATCTTTCATGGTTTTTTCCATGGCTGTATGTCTATTTGCAACCTGTAGCTTTGCCAATGATTATCCATCTAAAGAGAGCCTCTACAGCCACAAGTCTCCTTGTCCTCATCAATAGCAGGACTAAGTGGTACTACCTGGTCAAGGTATCTCCATATCTAAACCCCATGGTTCTAAATACTGGGTAAGAGACACCTGTAGAAAATACAAGAACTTTTTTTAGAATGTCAGTATCAGTTGAGTGGGGATATTTTATGTGGAACCACTTTATTCATTCACAAGCATATTAACAACTACAAATATGACCACATGCAAAGATTTGATGGCATAAATAATACAGGATCATGGAACAAGTAATCAGAAAACACAGGCCCTGATCAAACAAGCCCTCTAAAAAGTTTAGATTTAGCCTCCAATAAAAAGCTAACAGCAAAATGTATTCTATCCCTACTCAGTAAATGCCATCTTCAAACTTCCCATGCTATGACAATTTTACATCTTGTTCTGTGAAATATTCCATATCAAGCCCAAGATCTTCTGGCCTTTAAAGCACTCTAAACTGCACTCACTCTGCATTTCTCATTTTTCTTACAGGTATTGGTAACAAGACCTCAAAAGGATATTAACTATAAGATAAATTATCTATGAACCCATATTGACATAAATAAATGATTGAATAAATAAGCAAATGGGAGAGACAAATTTCCTTACAGAAGAATTCCAAATAATTTATATGGATATTCCTCCCTAAGAGTGTGGGCTGGACTTAGTGACTTGTTTCCAAAGAATAGAACATGCAAAGTGTTGGGGAGGGACTTTACAGTTGAGAAGCCTGGCAAACACCACCTCAGCCAAGTGATTGAGGTTAACATCTCCAGTGTTAGTCATGGTGATAGCATATACTTTGTGATGTGAAGTGATAGAAATTTCTCTTCTATGGTATTCTGTCTCCAAACTCCAGTCTAATCATGATAAAAACATCAGACAACCCAAACTGAAGAACATTCTACAAAATAGCTAACCAGTACCCTTCAAAACTCTCAAGGTTGAAAAACAAGGAAAGACCGAGAGACTGTTTTACACCAGAGGAAACTAAGGAGACATGATCACTTAACACAGTGTGAAATCCTGGAAGGGTTCCTGGAATGAAAAAGGGACATTATTGGAAAAGCCAGTGAAATCTAAATACAGTCTGGAGTTTAAAAATAATGTACTAACGTTAGTTTCTTAGTTTTGGCAAATGTACCATCAGTACGTAAGATGTTACTATTGGGGAAAGGGGATGGTGGGAACTCTCTGTATTATCTTTGTAGCTTTTCTTTAAATCTAAATTTATCCAAAATAAAAAATTTATTTAAAAAACAACATGCCCCCAAAGAACTGAAAACAGATAACTCAAACAAATACTTACACCTGAATGTACATAAAAGCAGTATTC
>RCUC01064003.1:0-33089 GCA_003697995.1 Taxidea taxus jeffersonii
ATATATATATATACACATATATATTTATATATATATATTTATCTATAAATAAATATATATATTTTATATATTATATTTATTTATAAATATATATATTTTTATATTTTTTTAATAAAATCTTTTTTAAGATTTTATTTATTTATTAGAGAACACAAGAAGGGGGTAGGAGGGGCAGAGGGAGGGAGAAGCAGACTCTCCGTTGAGCAGGGAGCCTGACATGTGGCTCGATCCCAGGACCCTGGGATTATAACCTGAGCTGAGGGCAGATGCTTAACCAATTGAGCCACCCAGGTGCCCTAAATATATTTTCTATTACAATTTTTTAAACATTTCTTATAAGGATACAGTTTATAATACATACAACATACAAAATATGTGTTAGTCAACTATTTTTGTCATCTGTAAGACTTGTGGTTAGCAGTAGGCTATTAGAAGTTGAGGAAGTAAAAAATTATATGTGAATTTTCAAATGCTCAGGGGTTTGGTGCCTCCAACCCCCACATCCTTCAAGGGTTAACTGTATTCTGGTTCTCATTTCCACTTACTGCCATCATACCTCCCTAAGCAAGCCACTGTCACATTTGCTTTGACTATTAAACATCCTTTTTCCTTCCACTCTTGAGGTTCTATCATCCTTCTGCCACATAGCAGCCAGAATTTTTTTTTAAAGTGGTACTTCCAGCTCAAAGTGACTTTTAATTAAATTTAGAATAAAGTCCATGTTCCTCACTATGGCCACAATACTCTACTCTACCTTACTACGTACTGTTCTGCTCCTAACTATTCTTTCAGCTCTATCCCTTTCTTCTCTGGCCTGCTCACCCTCTATTAGACATACTAGCCTCACGGTATTTGTCAAATGCACCAGGGTTCTTAAAACCTCAGGTCCTTTGAATAGCCTGTTCTGTCTGCCTGGAATGCTGTTCTCCTGGATCCTCACATATCTTGTTCAATCATTTATTCATATTATTGTTCAAATGTTAGACCTTTCCTGACCATCCTAACTAAAAAATTCTGCCTCCATTCACCTGTCCCTCTACTTGTTAATTTTTTTTAAAAGATTTTATTTATATATTTAACAGACAGACACAGTGAGAGAGGGAACACAGGCAGGGGGAGTGGGAGAGGGAGAAGTAGGCTTCCCACTGAGCAGGGATCCTGCTCAGCCACCCAGGAACCCCATACTTGTTAATTTTTTTTTTAAAGATTTTATTTATTTGACAGCACAAGCAGGGGGAGCAGCAGGCAGAGGGAGAGGGAGCCCAATGTGGGGCTTGATCCCAGGACCCTGGGATCATGACCTCAGCCAAAGGCAGAAGCTTACCTGACTGAGACACCCAGGCGTCCCACTTGTTAATTTTTTTTTTAAGATTTTATTTATTTATTAGAGCACAGGCAGACAGAGAGGCAGGCGGAGGCAGAGGGAGAAGCAGGCTCCCTGCCGAGCAAGGAGCCCGATGCGGGACTCGATCCCAGGACGCTGGGATCATGACCTGAGCCGAAGGCAGCTGCTTAACCAACTGAGCCACCCAGGCATCCCGCACTTGTTAATTTTTTATCGCATTTATTATTCACCTACTTCTTAACATCTTGTCCAACATAAGGATTGACATTTGTCTTACTCACTACTGTAATCTGCAATGCCCAGAACATTGCCTGGAACATAGAAAAATATAGTAGGTCAGTCATTAAATATTTGTTGAGCAAATGAGTGAATAGAAGGGTAATTAATAAAGTAAAAGATGTCTCAGTGAGGCTAAAAGAGGTAGAAAATAGAAGCAAGAATATGAGGAATATACTGGAGCAACTCAGAGGTTTCAGCAACTGATCCCAGTAAGAGAACAAACTCTTACCAATAGAAAATTTTTAAAATGTGGGATTATATTACCAAATAAATAGTACAGGTATATCTCAGAGCTGAAGGACACAAATTTCTAGATTGAAAGATTCACCAAATCAGTGCTATCAATGAAAAAAGACAAGGATCTTTATAAAATTTTAGAGCACTTGGCAGAAGCAGAGATCCTAAATGTCCCTTGAAAGAAAAGAGCAAGAATCAGTAGCATTAGGTTTCTTAAAAACTCACTGTATTCTGGAAGACAGTTGTAACAGTATTTAAATGCTGATAAAAAATTTTTTTCCATTTAAATTTTTATCAGTTCCTTGTTAGGATGGAATAAAACCTTTTTTTTTTTTTAACATGAAAAGATTCAGCAATACTACTTATACCCACCATTGTAAGAAATTACTTGTAGATATTCTGCTGTAGGAAAATTTCTTTTATCAAGAAATAAAGATACTTGGAGTCAGAGAAACTGCATCTAATCCATAAGAGCAATATAGGAAGAACCTATTAACAAAGCACAAAGCCTGCAGCTGTATTAGAGCAGCACAGGAGGCTTTGGGTCGAAGGACCCTTAGAAAAGAGGATCTGATAAAATACTTGATAGAGAAACAGATTGCCTTTTTGCATAACCTCATTTATTCTTACCATGTGAGTTGGGCCCTTGCAGTTGTACAGCTCATGTCCTCCCTGGATGAAGCAACTGGAAATGCACAAGAGAAAGACCATTGTAAACTTTAGAACAAGACCCTAAAGGAATAGGAATAGCTAACTTTTACACTGTATACTAAGTGCCAGTGGTGTTCTGAGTACTTTTTACAAGCAATAACTCATTTCATTTGATTTTACAATTATGTACATCCTGTCCTTATTTATTTTTTTAAAAAGATTTTATTTATTTATTTGACAGAAGGATCACAAGTAGACAGGCGGGCAGAAAGAGAAGAGGAAGCAGGCTCCCCGCCAAGCAGAGAGCCTGACGCGGGGCCCGATCCCAGGACCCTGGGACCATGACCCAAGCCGAAGGCAGAGGCTTTAACCCACTGAGCCACCCAGGCGCCCCCTGTCCTTATTTTATAGATGAGGAAATGGGCAGAAAGATTAAATATATTGCTCAAAGTTAACACAGCTAGAAAGTGTTATATCCACAGTTTGAACTCCAGTATGGCTGCAGAGCTGGTACTCCTAATATTCTGTAGGTCCTCTCAAGAGAAAAATATAATTAAAATATACAAATTAGTTCTTTATGAGCCAAATATAAGACAATAAATACTTGATAATCTGTTTAACCAAATGTAGGGATAATTCTGTATTGCAACTGAGCGGAGCTCTAAAAGTGACAGATTTTCATCTTTTAGAGCACATTTTAGATATATGCAGAATTTATATGGTAAATAATATTCAAAGTATATTATTTAAAAATATGACAACTCCTCGGCTCCTGGGTGGCTCAGTAGGGTAAGTGTCTGACTCTTGATTTCAGCTCAAGTCCTATTCTTAGGGTCATGAGATCGAGCCCCAAGTTGGTCTCTGTGCTGGGTGTGGAGTCTGCTTAAGATCCTCTCTCTTCCTCTGCCCCTACCCCACCCACTCATGCAAGCACTGTCTTTCATATAAATAAATTAAAATATGGCAACTCTGTGAAGAAACAGTTAAGAAAGCTTGTCTCTTCAGAGTAGGCCAGAGACTGGAAAAGGCTGGGCAGAAGAGATTTTATTTTATTTTTTTTTGAAGATTTTATTTATTTATTTGACAGAGAAACACAGTGAGAGAGGGAACACAAGCAAGGGGGGTGGGAGAGGGAGAAGCAGGCTTCCCGCAGAGCAAGGAGCTCGATGTGGGGCTCGATCCCAGGACCCTGGGATCATGACCTGAGCCGAAGGCAGACGCTTAACAACTGAGCCACCTAGGTGCCCCAAGAGATTTTATTTTAAGCCTATTCTTTCATTAACTCGTCATTATAAGCCTATTTCATTATAAGCCTATTCTTTAACTACCACCTTATTCTTTGCATAAGAATAAATGTTTTAAGATTTTTATTATATATTTTCAGGGAGAGCACAAGCAGAGTGAGTGGCAGGCACCCCACTGAGTAGGGAGCCCAAAGTGGGACTCGATCCATCACCTGAGCGGACTGAGCCACCCAGGTGTCCCAAAAATAAAAGTTTATATTAGTAGGTCTTTCATTTTCTCCCTATTGTAATGTTTCTCTTAGGTACACATTGTGTTTCCTGCCTCTTTTTGTGTAAAATTACTGTTACTTTTTGGCATATGATTCTCTTCCATTTTTATAAATTGAAATCTTATCCTTCAAATCTACCCTCAAATGCCGCCACCTCCATGAGCCTTCCCAAATCTCTTACAGGAACGTTATAAGTTCTAGTACATATATCCATTCTACTTTATATTCTTGCTGGTTATTTTCCCTGGTTGATTGTAAACTCCTTAAACACAACCTTGGTGCTTAATAAATGTCAAATGTGCACTGAAAAAATATCAAAAGCTGAGGAAATGCGATGAAGAAGGGCCCTATCAGCAACATTAATGGCATCAGAATGATGGAGCAGATGAGAGCTAGTCATTGCATATTGGCAATAGTTTCAGCGTTTTGTTAGTTTTCTTCCAGTATTGAGCAGTTTTGACAAACTGATGGAATTAACAATCAGCTTAGATGTTAGAGAATGGTGAGCTAAAATAGAGAAGTGTGGCTGTTAAAAAGAGTACTAAAATAATTACCAAGTATTGTCAGGTGAAGGTTTGATTTCTAAAGTAAGAAAAATTTGTGCATGGGCACATTTTGTGACAAAAGGAGAAAAGTCACTGAGGAGAGAGAAAAAGATGCGGGGAGAAGGAAAATAATCTCTTGGTGAGAAAAGTGGGATACAGAACAAGTATGGATTCTGTAATCAAGCAGTATATAAAGGGGCACCTGACTGGCTCAGTTTGTGGAGCATGTAACTTTTCATCTCAGGATTTTGAGTTTGAGCCCCCTTTGGGTGTAGAGATTACTTAAAATCTTGGGCGCCTGGGTGGCTCAATTGGTTGAGCGACTGCCTTCGGCTCAGGTCATGGTCCTGGAGTCTGGGGATCGAGTCCTGCATTGGACTTCCTGCTTGGAGGGGAGTCGGCTTCTCCCTCTGACCCTTCCCCTTCTCGTGCTCTCTCTCTCATTCTCTCTTTCTCTCAAATAAATAAATAAAATCTTAAAAAAATAATAATTTTTTAAAACTCTTTAGGGACGTCTGGGTTAAGCTCAGTCGGTTGAGCATCTACCTTTGGCTCAGGTCATGATCCTAGGATCCTGGGATCAAACCTCACATTGGCGGGGAGACTGCTTCTCCTTCTCCCTCTCCCTTTGCCACTCCTGCTGCTTTTGCTCTCTGGTTCCCTCTCTCCCTCTTAGGCACAGTAAATTTTTTCTAGACTCCTATGTTTTTGTGTAAACTTTTATTATAGCATTAACACAATGCTATTTCTTTTCATGTCAGTCATTTCCTCTTTAAGGGTTGGAATCATGTCTTCTTTACTTTTATCCCTAGTGTAAAGACTGGCAGAGAACTGGTGCTCAACCGTGTCTTCAGATTGGAATTCTTGTTATGAATCGTTTTGATCTGTGGAAATTGTCCTGCGGGTGCTATTTATAAGCCATGCCAAAGATATTCAGGCAATATATGCTTGTGGACAAAATTTTGGAAACATAGGGCATCTAAATAGCCAAACAGAAATATGAGGTGTCTTAAGCCCCCAAGGACTTGGATAATTCTAGTGATCAGAATTTTAGGCCTTTGTGAAAGTCAAGCGAAGGGCTATTCTCAGAAATGAGTTGGAAGAAAAGGAAAGTGAAATTGAATGTAACAAAGCTCTGTTTATAAGGCTGTATATATTATAAGGGCTGTTTATAAGGGCTGTATGTTAATTTAAGGGTCTATTCCTACTTTTCCTTCTTCATGTATTTCATATTTGTACCCTTACAAGTATCAAAAAAGATTTGAGGCAAGTTTTAAGTAAAATAACTGTATTAGGTCCAAGGACAAGAAGACTATGCAAGTATGAAACTGTTATACATCCTAAGTGCTTATGTCCTCTTAAAGGGACCAAATCAAATACCATTAGTACTGTGTCCTGGCCTAGGATCTCTGGGTAATTTCTGTTTCTCTTCTTTCCCCCCCCCCAAAGATTTTATTTATTTATTTGACAGAGATAGAGATCACAAGTAGGCAGAGAGGCAGGCAGAGAGAGAGAGGGAAGCAGGCTCCCTGCTGAGCAGAGAGCCCGATGCCAGGACCATGGGATCATGACCTGAGCTGAAGGCAGAGGATTAACCCACTGAGCCACCCAGGCGCCCCTCTGTTTCTCTTCTTAATCTGATCCTGTCTAGATACTATGTAATCTGTGGACTAATTTGAAAACTTAATTGCAAGACATACTCTATGTAAAATAGTACAGAAAAGTGGAAAATAGCTTAAAATAGATAAATGGATGCCTGGGTGGCTCAGTCATTAAGTTATTAAGTCTGCCTTCGGCTCAGGTCCTAATACCCCAGGATCCTGGGTTGGAGCCCCAAGTCGGGCTCCCTGCTCAGCAGGGGGCTTGCTTCTCGCTCTCCCTCTCCCACTCTCCCTGCTTGTATTCCCTCTCTCACTGTCTCTCTCTCAAATAAAATCTTAAAAATAAAAAATATAAATATATATAAATTTTATATAGATTACTGAAATACGTAAATGTTATTCAAATCATAAAGCAAAAAACCATAGTCCATTGCTGCTGCTTATATCTGTAACTGGTCAATGACACAGTAGCTAACAAGTATCACCATTATGATTTCCCTTTATTACAAATTCACCTTCCATCAGCTAACTCCTTAATAGATTAGGCAGCTTTTTATAGAACACTAGTTTCCCTAAATTACCCCAGGCCCCTTTCTGCCACTACTGTGGAACAGTAACATGTTTCCCTATTTGGTAATAATAGATCATTCACCCTAATCAGTTCTGTTACATTTTCTATTGGTGACATACCCAGTGTATTTAACACCTGGAGTGAATAATTTGTTTGCTTTTTTTCTTTTTTAAAGATTTTTAAAAATTCCTTTCTTTAACAGAGAGAGAGATCACAAGTAGGCAGAGAGGCAGGCAGAGAGAGGGGGAAGCAGGCTCCCTGCTGAGCAGAGTGCCCGATGCGGGGCTCGATCCCAGGACCCTGAGATCATGACCTGAGCCGAAGATAGAGGCTTAACCCACTGAGCCACCCAGGCACCCCTAGCCCCTCATTTTCCTTCCTGGGTCTTTAGGTCTGAGATGAGTCACACTCAACGGATTAAGCCACCCAGGCTCTCCAAGGGTCTTGCTTTTTTTTTTTTTTTTAAGATCTTATTTATTTATTTGACAGACAGAGATCACAAGCAGGCAGAGAGGCAGGCAGAGAGAGAGGAGGAAGCAGGCTTCTGGCTGAGCAGAGAGCCCGATTCGGGGCTTGATCCCAGGACCTGGGATCACGATCTGAGCCGAAGGCAGAGGCTTTAACCCACTGAGCCACCCAGGCGCCCCGGGTCTTGCTCTTTACCCATTCCATCACCCTATGTCTTTTGACTGTAGAATTTGGTCCATTTACATTAAAAGTAGTGATTGATAGATATGTATTTATTGCGATTTTGTTACTTGTTTTGTGGTTTTTGTATTTTTTGTCTGTACTGTTCTCTTGCTCTTATGGCTTGCTGGCTTTCTTTAATGATATAGTTGGATTCCTTTCTTTTTATTTTTTCATATCTATTACTGATTTTTTATTTGTGGTTACCATTAGGTTTATATATCTTATGCATATAGTAGTCTGTGTTAAGTTGATGGTTGCTTAAGTTTGAACCCATTCTAAATGCACTAAATTTGTACTCCTCTTTCTACCACCATGTTTTAGGTATAAATTATCATGCTTTATATCCTGTTATTTTGTGAATCCTTTGACTGATTTTTTTTAAGATATTATTTATTTAATAGAGAGAGAGAGCAATCACAAGTAGAGACACAGGAAGAGAGAGGGGGAAGCAGGCTCCCTGCTGAGCAGAGAGCCCGATGCGGGGCTCGATCCCAGGACCCTGGAATCATGACCTGAGCCAAAGGCAGAGGCTTTAGCCCACTGAGCCACCCAGGCGCCCCCTCCTTGACTGATTTTTATATAGTTAATTTTACTGCTGTTGTGCTTCCTACTTTTCTTATTCTTGCTCATGATTTTTCCTTTCTACTCAGAGAGTTCCCTTTAACATTTCTTATAGGGCTGGTTGAGTGGTGATGAATGCCTTTAATTTTTTATTATGTGGAACTCTTTTTAAAAGATTTCTCTTTTTTTTAAATTTTTACTTAATCTCCATACTCCACATGGGGCTTGCACTTATGACCCTGAGATCAAGAGTCACATGTTACCAATTTAGCCAGCCAGGCACCTCTGTCTGGGAAACTCTTTATATCTCCTTTTATTCTGAATGATACCTTTGCTGGATTGAGTATTCTTGGTTGCAGGTTTATTCTTTTGCCACCCTGAATATATCATGCCACTACTCTCTGGCCTGTAAAGTTTATGCTGAAAAATCAGCTGATAGCCTTATGCAAGGGAAGTTTTCCCTTGTATGTATCTGTTTTGTTTTCTTGCTGCTTTTAAAATTCTCTATTACTGCTTTTTGTCATTTCAGCTCCTATGTATCTTGGTGTGGACCTCCTTGGGTTGATTTTGTTGGGGGCTTTCTGTGCCTTCTGGATCCATATTTCGGTTTCCTTCATTTGGGAAGTTTTCAGCTATTGGTTATTTCTTCAAGTAAATTTTCTGCACGCCTTTTCTCTCTCTCCTTCTGGGATCCCTATAATTTGCATGTTATATGCTTGATGGTGTTGCTGGGTTTCCTCAGTACATTTTCACTTTTTATTACTATTTTCTCTCTCCTGTTTAACTCGATTGCTTTCCATTATTCTCTCCTCCTGGTTGCTGATCTGTTCTGCTTCCTGTAGTCTATTTATCCCCTCTGGTATATTTTTGATTTTTTTTTTTTTTTTTTTTTTCAGAGAGAGAGAGAAAGCATGCCTAAAAGCATGAGTGGGGGGGAGTGGGAGAGGGAGAAACAGACTTTCTTTCTTTCTTTCTTTTTTTAAAGATTTTATTTATTTATTTGACAGAGAGAGTGAGCACAGGCAGAGAGACTGGCAGGCAGAAGCAGAGGGAGAAGCAGGCTCCCCGCTAAGCAAGGAACCCGATGTGGGACTCGATCCCAGGATGCTGGGATCATGACCTGAGCCGAAGGCAGCTGCTTAATGACTGAGCCACCCAGATGCCCTGGCTTTTTTTTTTTTTTGTCAGAGAGAGAGAGAGAGCAAGCACAGGCAGACAGAGTGGTAGGCAGAGGCAGAGGGAGAAGCAGGCTCCCTGCCGAGCAAGGAGCCCGATGTGGGACTCGATCCCAGGATGCTGGGATCATGACCCAAGCCGAAGGCAGCTGCTTAACCAACTGAGCCACCCAGGCGTCCCTGCCCTGGCTTTTTTCACTTAGCATAATGTTTCTGGGATCTATCTGTGTTGTAGCATGATTGGTATTTCCTTCCTTTTTATTGCTTAGCGTTCCACTGTATATACACATCACCACCTCGTTGTCATCTCATTGCTGCTGTGAGGTACTCAACATGCCTTCCAGAGTTCCTGCCTGAATTCACAGAGCAAACGTCTTTGCATTTCACCAGTCTGTACTCTCAATGATTCGGCTTCCTTAGGGGCAGAGATTCCAATTGCAGTGCGGCCTTTTCTGAGCTTCTTTGTTCAACTATTATTGTTGAAAAATATTGATCACAAGCAGGTATATTAAAATGGACATGAACTCAGACATCTTTCTAACTCAGAAATCTTTCTAATCGTTTCCTTCCCACATTCAGAACCTTATTCTCCCCAAAGCCAAATGGCAACAAAGGCCATGTTTGCACAATGGCTTTTTGTCTCTACTAATTATTACGGAAAGTTCCTAATTCCTTCATCCTTCCATAGGAATTGTAATATTTAGGTAGTATCTCACCCTCAAAACACAATGCCAGAATTATCAGTCAGGTAGAAATGCCTCAGTGGAGATCAGGTCTTTGGACAGCAAACACTTTGCTGCTATTTATGTTGCTATTGTCACAAAAAGGTGGAATCAGCAGGAGACTGGAGATGATGTAATATTTGGTTTATAAATATTTGTGAGAGCTTTCCTCTGAATCAGCTTTGGAGGCTAGGACCTCCTGGACTATCATGGCATGGTGGGTGGCTTGTGATCAGTAGAAGATCCTAGTTGTATGTGTGTGCCATGGAGAGAGAGAAGAGGAACGGGGGCTGTCTAGTTTTGACCCCAGTTAGCTCTGACTTCTAAGAGGCAGGCCCTTCTGTTCATAACTCTGAGATTCCACAGGCAGACCAAGCTGGGCCTATTCCACACAGGACATTTAAAAAAGAACCTCTGTAAAATGGTTACAGGTTAGGTGGCTTTAAGGGCACCAGCCTTCTGCCTTTCAGTTCTTAGGTTGCAAAGGGGCAGGTTCCTCTCGCGTTCTGAAGCTGGCCCGTTTCTTGACGGGTACACTCCGCTGTAAGCCAGGTGAAACCAGACCGCTGACTGCCAAACCTTTTAGAGGAAAATGGTCTCAGGCACTTTTTTGGGCTGAGGGTGTATGGCCATCAGGGTGGCCATCAGAGTGAGTCTCTTAAAAGGCTGAGAACAAAACTAAGGGAGGTGCTTCAAGGGGACACTGCCTGAGTCTCCACCAGAATTTGCTCTTTGGAGACGCGTAGTAAGGCTCTACAGTTCCACAGGGTTTGTCCAAAGAAGCCACAGGATGGTCAGCACACCCACATTTGTGCTTGGGAGGGGACTGCACTCAGGACAGCGGGCGAGCAAGGTTTGGGGGCTGGGACCAGGTCTTCAAGTTTACAGAGGGAAGAACGCTTCACGCGTGGCAAGTGCTCGGTGTCGCACGGCTCAACCAGCAGGCTTCTTCCTGGTCCTTCCCTGCGGCAGTTTGCCCCTCCGGACGGTCACCTCTGCCATGGGAGTCCCCAACCTGAAGAGCCACCTCCTGCATCAGATCCAGCTCAATCAAGCCTCTGCCTGGCTTGCTCAGCTCAATCCTTTTTTCAGAGCCTACATCTCCTCTAAGTTCTCAGAGTTGACTTCTCTATATAGACAAGGTACGTTTTGTTTCTACAGCATCTGTCAAGGCTCTGAAGTCCAGACAATGTATCACCTGAAACAGTCAGAACTGCCTGTGTGCCATTTGCTCTATAGTGCTAGTGTGCCTAAGGCGCCACACCAGTGTTCTCGATGAAAGCCTCTGGCGTTGTGTCTAGTCTGTACAGATGAAATAAGCAAATACCTGTAATGAGGAAAAGCGCTACCTTTTACCCTTCAGTTTTTACTGGCTTCCGGAGACTTGGATCTTCCTCCTTCCGTGGATAGACTCCCGACTGACTGCTTTCCAAGCTTCTTTCAGAATTGGACACAGGGCTATTTCCTAAAAGGAATGGATTGTATTCAGAATGCATGGTCTTTGCTAGAGAATAGGAGTAACTCGTTCGAGGGGCAAGGAAAGTGCCTTTAGTTGGCAGCCAGTATCGATGAATGTTATTTGAGAAATACCCCACAACAAATCCTGATCACCATCCTGGCCCAGATTCCTTAGAAATGGGACCCATGTGTTCCTGCTGGCCTTTCATCTCTTTTTTTATTTGAGAGAGACCGAGAGAAAGAATGAGCGTGCACGAGCAGGAGAGGGAGAAACAGGGCCCTGCTGAGCAGGGAAGCCCGATGTGGGGCTCAACCCCAGGACCTCAAAATCATGACCTGAGCTGAAGTCAGATGTTTGCCTGAGCCACCCAGGCATCCCACTTGACCTTTCAAAGAAGACACAAGATGAAGTTAAGAAGGTTTATTACTCTTATGGAAATGAAAAATTAGAGCTCTGACTTACAGGCTGAGGAGGTATGTGGTTATGCACATTCATTTCCATTGTTCTACGCTGTTACTGGCTTATGGCCAACTTTTACTTCTTGTGAGCAGTGCCATCATTACTATTGAGGCAGGCTGCAAAGCTTGTCGTCAAGACTGTTTGAAACTTGGCTGTTCTCCAGTGGTTTATATGAACAGTTTACCCATATGAATAGTGAAGGCCGGAAAGTCTTGACAATACAAACACCAAGGTGTAGAATGATAATCCCATTGAGGGTAAAATATAGAACCAGGCAGGCTAGCTAGCTATGTTTCTCATTCTGTGCATTTCTTATTCCGGATACATGCAATTTGCTTGCTCTCCATCAGTTTTTAAACTTAATGTGCATGTCCAAAATTTGCAATAGAGATGTATTGGTATAAATGAAAGGCCACTTTTAAGTTCTTGGGTAAAAAAACAACTGCTAAAGTTTAACAAATGTCTATCAGAATTTATCATCTATTATGTTCTCCCTGTCACTGTAGGTCAGATCACAGTACGTAGCCAATAAGTTTGAAGGCTTGATTTTTTCAATTTATGATTACATTTGATTTCTTGTAAGGATATGCAGATATTTTATCAGCTTGTGACATACCAGGGGGTACATGAATATTCAGGGTTCCACACTACTATATAATGCTGCATTTCTTGGTTTTATTTGAAACAATGCATATTTTTAGCATTTTATGGTAGGATTTTACACTCATCATTTACACAAATTACAAGGTTCTGCTTCAAGTCTTTAAAAAAATTTTTTTAAAAATTCAGCCCATGTGCAGCACAAGAATATGCAAAACTACTTTACATTATACACACTTTTTATCAAAGGAGATACAAAATTCTGGCTTGTAGTTTTAGACAAATACAAGAAGCTTCAAACTAGACACAAAGGGTTAACATTAATTCTCAAATATAAGTCTGCACTTTGTGTTGTATTTCTCTGAGATGTGAATATCAAATTCCTAAGGGATTTAACTTTTTCCTTTTTTCAAAGGAAAACTGACAAATGTCCCTTAAGTCCCTCCCCATCATCTCAATCTTTTCATCTTCCTACTCTCCCTTCCCTTAGTGCCGGACGCTTGCCTCGTCTTAATTAGCCAGGGGGGCCATTTACATACACCTGTGGACCAAATCCTTTTAGCTGAACTGCTCTCCTGCCAAAAAAATCGAAGCAGCCACAAACAGATGCAAATGGTTCTGCTACATCATGTTATAAATAGGACTTAACACTAGGTAATCGAGTCACCTGTGACTCTGAGTAATCAAAAGGAGTTGAAAAGGTCCCTACCAGTGTGCTTCTTATTGGTGACAGATCAGTGGCCTTAAGAATCAAGATGTCTGATGCTAAGAGCACTTTAAAATCTTTCTAAATATACATGTCCACTGTTTGCTTGAGGGACTTCTCTGGTGCTTATGCATAGATATTCTTTTTCAGCATGTTGGAGGCAATATTTTATACTTCTAAAGGGTTATGAAGAGGCAACAAGAAGAGTGAGGGCTTTTCTTGCCCTTTTCAAAGATATCTTCTGTCACTTGTATCCACTGCTCCCTAACCGTCGTCTGATACCTCAATGAGTGTACATGCATATTTGAAAGAATTACCCATCTTTCACTGAGTCAATATACAGCCAACTCTTGATTATCTATGAGATAAGTGACATTTACTGCTAGCAAATTTCACATTTAACATAATAATTATTTTCTGACATAGCTCATGTTCGCTGTTTTACATCCCTTGTAGACTACAGCCTCCTAAGACCAACTTCTAATGCAAGTGTCATTTATGTCTTCTGACCCTCAACAGGAATGTGCAAGAAACCGAGTGAGCACATTCAGTGAGGGCTTTTGGAAAGAGCCTCAAGTACAGAATGGGGGGAAGCTACAACTCTGAGCATGAAGAAGGACAAAGTTCAAGTTCCTCCTGAATTTCAAGCTCTGGCAATATACTTGGTTTCATTAAGTTTGTGATTTAAATTATGACTGCAAAACCGAGGCATAGTCACTATTTTATATAGATAATGGAGAGTTGACTGTAATCATGTTATTTATGACTTTAGCCCTTTACATAAAAAGAAACTCACAAGAAAACATAATGATAAAGAGATTAAAAAAGACTACCATATGACATCTAGAAGCATTTATTTTATGCAAAAACTTAAATATGAGTATGTGTACACAAAAAGTGCACACATTACCTATGCTGAACAATGCCAAGAAACAATATATTGATGCAACAGTTGTCTTCTAAAATAAACAAAAAAAACTGAGCCCAGACCGGCAGACAAAAGCAAAATACTTATTTCCCATCAGCACAATGCTGAAGATTGATAGCCATCCTAAACACCTCCAACTTTCCTTACAAAGCTGCCAAAGTCCAACTATTTAAAAAAATTGACTTTTTCTTTACATCAATAATAAAAATCTGGTGACAAACATTATAAAACCAAATGCTGGGCAGTCTTTACTCCTTTAAAATTCCAAATATTCCAACATAATCACAGGAGTAAAGACCATTTTAAAGTGATATGCTTTATGAAACAAACAACAATATGTACATTTATTGCAAATTATATTAAACTAAAATGGAGGGGAAATCAAAATATGAAGTGATATGAAATCAATAATAATTTTAATTATTTTCTCACTCTGATAAAAATCAGAAAGCAACATTTATAAAATTGCCACCACATCACTTTTCATAGCAGGGAACTGAAATCTGTACATCTCATTTTTGCAGAAAAGTAGGCAGGCAGAAAGAATTATACATAAAAGTTTCCAAAAGGAAAAACAAAGAAATATTTAATCTGATCTCTTTTCTTCTAAAAAATTAATTCAGTAGACTTTTTTTTTGTTTTTTTGTTTGTTTGTTTGTTTGTTTGTTTTCTGTGTAACATGGGAATTCCTGGCTCTAAAATTGATGAATTTTCAGTGTCAGTGTAAGGACATCCTGTTACTTTCTTTAAAATAAAAACTGCAGCATGGAAATTAATGGTGTAGTATGCCTTTAAACTCCAGATATGCAGGAACTGGAACCAAGTGTTAAGCAATTTGCTTAATTATTGACTTTTCCTAAGAAAAGTCTAGGGGGAGGGAAGAATAGAGTTGCTTTAGCCTCTCTCTCAAGAGTTTCTGCTGTACATTTCCATCAAAGGACTTGTGGTCATGTGAAAAGGAAGTAATAGTTTCTTTCAGTTTTCAAGGCAGAAAGTGTTCTGAAGTTAACTTCATCTTCTGTTCAGGGACATTTTGAATCCAAGTTTTTGCAGAAGCTGGAGCCTGCTTCTGTTTGGCTTTCATTTTCTCCCTTTGCAAATGAGTTTTCTTTTTACCTTGGGGAGGGGAGTAGAAGAAAGCAAAGTTAGAAAAGACATAAATAGGAAAACACACCAAACCAGAATTACTTCATTTCTATAGTTATTATCTAAAAATCTCAAAATTATTTTCCCATTTTTTATCTGAGACTTTAAGGAATCCTTCTCTAAACTATATAAACACAAAATACCAATGAAGAAGTTTTTATTTTCAGCCATTAGGTGCTGCTACCCAATGGCAGATTTGCTTATTACAATAACAAAACAATAAAATCTCTTTATTTGAAATAACTATAATTTGTCATTAGTATTATTTCAAAATTGTATTACAGAAAAAAAGTTACTGGGCACTTTTTAAAAACTTTTTTAATTTTTAGATTTTATTTTTATTTGAGAGAGAGACAGTGAGAGAGAGCATGAGAGGGGAGAAGGTCAGAGGGAAAAGCAGACTCCCCGTGGAGCTGGGGGCCCGATGCAGGACTTGAACCCGGGACTCCAGGATCATGACGTGAGCCGAAAGCAGTTGCCTAACCAACTGAGCCACCCAGTCGCCCTACTGGGCACTACTTATATGCAGCAAAAGAAGTTCTGACTTCCAAACTGGGTAAACACTTTTTTTTAAAGATTTTATTTATGTACTTGAGAGAGAGAGCCTGAGCAGAGGGAGGGGCAGGTGCAAAGGGAGAAGCAGACTCCCCACTGAGCAGGGAGCCTGATGTGGGGCTGGATTCCAGAACCCTGAGCTCATGACCTGAGCCGAAGTCAGACACTCAACCAACCGAGCCACCCAGGGGCTCCCCAAACACATGCATTTCAGTATGCTAAAAACAAAACAAAACGAGGAAAATTTAGAGGCATCAAATCCCCACTGGTCCCATTTCCCCAGTAAGGAGAGACACTCTGATTTCTGGAAGCATGAGCATGGGGGATATGGTCTCTCTTCTCTCACCAAACTTCCCTTTGGGAGGAGAAAGAACCCATGCATGCTGGGCTTGTCCACTCTCCTAGATTTGTTTTCTTTTGCCTCCAAAAGGGGCATTCAGGTCTGCCTATGGTTGTTCAATTTAGAGGCAAGGCATTAGTAACCATCTGGCCTGTCATTTCTCCATTTTTCATCAGCCATATCAGTATTAAAACTGGGTCTCCTTCTCAACAATTCCAAATTTGGGAGAAAGGTAAGGAAGTTGTTTACTTGTATTCTACTACATATACATCTTACTAAGATGAAAAAGCTTAAAAAACAACCTAAGTGATTAAGATTCTTAAGAAGGGGGCACCTGGGTGGCTCAGTGGGTTAAAACCTCTGCCTTCGGCTCAGGTCGTGATCTCAGGGTCCTGGGATTGAGCCCCGCATTGGGCTCTCTTCTCAGTGGGGAGCCTGCTTCCCTTCCTCTCTCTGCCTGCCCCTCTGCCTACCTGTGATCTCTGCCTGTCAAATAAATGAATAAAATCTTTGAAAAGGAAAAAAAAGATTCTTAAGAAGACTTAATTTGTTATAATATGTAAAACAGATTTAATGTTCTATCAAATATCTCCCAGAAGCTGCCTTCTGCACCTTCAGGAAGCTTTCCTTTACCAGCTCTGAGTTCTCAGTATCTTCCTGGGTGCTCTCACAGACTTAAATGATCCAGATCACTGGGAGAATTCCATGCACTTGATACTACGTCCCAAAGTGAACTGTCATCATATCCAAGCACCTGTCTTCTAAGAAATGTCGTACTATTTGATAAAAATTCACTTTGAATAAAAATTCAAAGTAATACATGGCTGTGTAACTCATGAGGATACATACTTAGGGGTTACTATGATTTTAAGATATGAACCCAGGTAACGACAGGAAATTGTCTAAATACACAAATGAGCATAGGAAGTAGGAAATTCTTTGCTTAAAAAAAAAAATCCAAGATTCTTGAACACTTCTACACTAAGCATGCTAAGCAAAACATACTCATCCAAAGAAGGGAAAACTACAGTCTATTTTCCTATAGATAATTTCTTTATATTTTGTTTCTTTAGAAGTCCCAAATTTTAGGACTGTTTCTCCACTGGTATCTCCTGATAGTCTCTTCCTTGTGGAAGAATTTAGCCCTGGGGTGCCCGGGTGGCTCAGTCATTAAGCATCTGTGTTCGTCTCAGGTCATGATCCCAGGGTCCTGGGATGGAGTCACGCATCGGGCTCCCTGCTCAGCGGGAAGCCTGCTTCTCCCTCTCCCACCCGCCCTGCTTGTGTTTCCTCTCTCGCTGTCTCTCTGTCAAATAAATAAATAAAATCTTAAAAAAAAAAATTTAGCCCTAAAAAACATACTGAAGAATCAACAGACCTATAAAAATGCATTTCCTTTTTTTTTTTTTTTAAAAGAACCCAGCACCCCGGGATCACGACCCGAGCCAAAGGCAGACACCCAACGACTGAGCCACCCAGGTGCCCCTAAAAATACATTTTCAATGCAAAATGTTTGGACTGTTTGCTGTCTGGATATGTCTCAAAAACATAAAGGAAAAACAAGTAAATTTAGTAACTGAAACGCTGATCTACCCTTCACCCAAAACTCAGAAAACCAACATTAATTGTCTAGTTGTCAGATACTGTTTCCTAACCATAAATACACAAATGGCTAATTATTATAAATGTATAGGATAAATTCCAGGAATTTTCTCAAGTAACAATTCCAAATATAGCCCAAAATACAGACAGGCACATTTACTGGAACGTGCATGTGTATGTGCACACACACACATGCAACAGCTGAGGGAATAATATATTTACTGCAAAAATCCAAGGGCTTCTAAGAATTCTATAGGTAAGTTTACAGGTAAAAGGCTCAACATCAACTCCCAGATTAAGAAGCAAAATTTATGCCAGTAAATTTCTGTATATACTATCCATGTTTTGGCTAAAGTATCCACCCTTGAATTAATAAATAAATTACACAAGTAGGAATCATACTAGAAGTAATTATTATTGACCTAACATTCTCAGGAAGAGGGCCTAGTAAGAGGAAGGTCAGCGCGCGCTCCACATTACAAGTGCTGGCCGTGGTATTAGAACAGCTCTAAGAGGCTACCATGTATCAAGAGTTCTACCTAATAGTGCTGCAGGATTAAACAAGGTGGTATACAGAAGTATCTAGACTGTGGCTGGCATATCCTTGGGTCCCCAAAATGGTTTTCATTGATAATAAAATCACACAATTGTACTACAAATATCAAGCTAGAAGACGGAGCGAGATTTCGAGAGGCGGTGCTAGCAGGCGGTGTGAACCGGCCGCCTTGAGGAGACCCGTGGGGGGACGACAAAGACACGGAGCAAAGCAGACTGGGTAGTGTCGAGGGAAGGGGGTCTCTCTGGACGTTACTGTGGACACCCATGACCAGAGCAGGAACAGACCATCTGGCAAGTAACAAATCAATCAAGTGAAAGGTATGAAGAATAATGCAAGGTTAAGGAAGAGACTGAAGTGGCATCCGAAGTTAGAGCGCGGGGCCGACTTACCCCAGTCTCGCCTTCAAGACTCACTTCAAGCCCGGGGTGAACCGCTTCAGTGCAGCAGCTCGGATCTCACTCCACAGCGAGAGAGGCTTTGAGTCTCCCGGGCAATAAGCAAGGGACCACCCTGGGGTCATCTTGCACTCACAGATTTAGCGTCCGATGGCTCTCAAGCTCTGCAACCCTATTTCTTTTCTTAGTAATTAGCTGGCTGAAATTCTGATGACAACCTGACAGGATGACTCGAGGCGCTGGATTAGCTCTATGCTGGGAACTGTAATCATGGGCTTTACTCTGTAGGTGATCCTCACCAGTCTCAGGCAAATACAGGTGGATGTCAAATCAATCACAAGTAATACTTGTAGTTAATGAGAAGTATGTTTATTTTTATTTATTAATTTTTAAGTAAAGTCTATGCCCAACATGGGGCTTGAACCCATGACCCTGAGATCAAGAGTGGTGCGCTCTACTGAGCCAGCCAGATGCCCCAACGAGAAAAGTAGATTTAGAATCTTGTAGGAAGGTGGAAGCTACAGTCCCACCATGAAATAAAAATGAAGCCAGTACCTTCAGGATTTTGACCATTTAATATTTCTCCTTAAGCTGAGATAGTTAAAAGATCAGCTGAATCACAAATAAGGAACTTTTTTTTTTTAATTTATTAGTTAGAGAGAGAGAGAGAGCGAGCACAGGCAGACAGAGTGGCAGGCAGAGGCAGAGGGAGAAGCAGGTTCCCTGCCGAGCAAGGAGCCTGACGCGGGACTCGATCCCAGGACGCTGGGATCATGACCTGAGCCGAAGGCAGCTGCTTAACCAACTGAGCCACCCAGGCGTCCCACAAATAAGGAACTTTTGACTTGGTGTGCCTATTCCATCTTTTGGTGGTTAACTATATCTTTTACATCATTACACAGTATCTTAAGAGGAAAAACAGAGTTCGGAATGTTCAGAGTTATTTTAAAAATGCTTCAAAATATGGCATAAACTACTGGAGGGAGCAGCACACTGGGGTGCTCACTAAGGGATGCTCCTGGGTCCCAAGGCATGCTCTGCATGGCACCGGCCAGGTGCCCAGAGAACCTAGGTTTGTACCTGCTTCATACTGACTGTTGGCAAGGCAAATAGATGTTTAACAACCTTTCCCTATTATTACTATTATTTTATTAATAAATATGCCAAGCCCCACCCCAAATATATTCTGCACATTATTCTACCCAATTTTCATCAGTCTGACACTGTTCTTAGCATGGGGTGCTTCCTTTTCTTTAAGTGTGCCACTTCCAAGAAACTCTGATCTACTGCTTCGTTTATTCCTCCCTGATGCTAACATGCAGGGGCTTTTGTTTGCATGTACTCTGAAAGAGGTTAAAAAGATGATGACAGGGGACACCTGGGTGGCTCAGTGGGTTAAAGCCTCTGTCTTCGGCTCAGGTCATGATCTCAGGGTCCTGGGATCGAGCCCCGCATCGGGCACTCTGCTCAGCAGGGAGCCTGCTTCCTCCTCTCTTGTCTGCCTCTCTGCCTACTTGTGATCTCTGTCAAATGAATAAATAAAATCTTTAAAAAAAAAATGACGATAGTTGGTCTGTTTGGCTTAACCTGTGGTTATTTTATTATTATTTTTGTTTGTTTTTTTATTTGTTAGAGAGAGAGAGAGCACAGGCAGACAGAGAGGCAGGCAGAGGCAGGGGGAGAAGCAGGCTCCCTGCCGAGCAAGGAGCCCGATGTGGGACTTGATCCCAGGACGCCGGGATCATGACCCGAGCCGAAGGCAGCCGCTTAACCAACTGAGCCACCCAGGCGTCCCAACCTGTGGTTATTTTAAATAAAATAGCTTTAGGGGTTCCTGGTTGGCTCAGTTGGAAGAGCATGCGACTCTTGATTGCAAGGTCTTAAGTTCGAGCCCCACGATGGGTATAGACATTACTTAAATAAACTTAAAAATAACTAACTAAACTAGTTTTTAACATAAGAGTTATAAAAATTAACAATGCAAATGGACTCCATTATGGAAACGATTACACTTATGAACTACATTAGCTATTTAAGATACACAAGAAAATAAAGTATAGAAGTATTTTCCTTTTTTTTGTCCCCCAGATTTTATTTATTTGACAGAAAGAGAAAGAGAGAGGAAACACAAGCCAGGGAAGAGAGAGAGGGAGAAGCAGGCTTCCTGCTGAGCAGGGAGCCCTGTGCAGGTCTTGATCCCAGAGCACTGGGATCATGTCTTGAGCTGAAGGCAGATGCTTAACAGACTGAGCCATTCAGGCGCCCCTAGAAGTATTTTCAAAGCACTCTGTTATACCCGTTTTGTGTGCATATGTAGTGTCTTAAAAATCAAGACTTAATTTTACTTAAAATACAATTTAGCATGGCAGTTACAAACTCTGGAGGGTTAAATCCTGGCCCCACTATATAAGCAGAGACTAAAAGCTATGTGGGGTCCCTATGCCTGGGTTTCCTGCTCTTTGTGACCTGGGAATAATGGCAGAACTTACCACAAAGAGGTGTTTTAAGGATTTAATAAATTAACAAAGACCTTAGAATTGAGCCTGGGTCATGATCCCAGGGTCCTAGGATCAAACCCCACAGCAGGCACCCTGCTCAGCAGGGAGCCTGCTCCTCCCTCTCCTTCTGATGCTTCCCCTGCCTGTGTTCTCTGTCAAATAAATATATCTTTAAAAAAATCCTATACTTTTACTGTATTATTCAGCAGACCAGATGCGAAAGTTTTCTGGTCTCTTCTGGAGCTGACATGCTAGGGAAATAAGGGCAAGAACCTTTCCACTTCGGATACATCTGTATCGTCCATACCCAGCATGATGCCCAGCACTCTTTATCAGCTGAGTATCTGTTAAAAGAACAGGTGACGAGCACCAGGAGCAATACCGATGTGCCTGCAAGGCATTCGGCTCTACGTGAGAGTGGATCATGAGCAGAAGTTTGTGGAGTATGTGAACTTGCACTCAGCAGTTCACCAGGATTCCAGGCTTAAGTCATAAAGCTAGAATGTAAGGGCAGACTTGTATACAGGTTAGGAAAAGATAAAAGGAAGCCTGGGAGAAAGTTTCAGAATGTACTTCTATGTTTTGTTAAATTAATAGTGGACAGTTCGATCACAAGTTTCTGAAATATGTGTGCAAAATGTCTGATCTGTTCTACTGAGTTAACCCAGTACAGCGCTGTCAAGTACCTCTAATTTAACCGCCCAGCTTCACTGAGAACATAAAACCATCACAGAACTCTTGTTTTGGCTAAACACTGGCCCCCGTGACTTACTAGCCAGCATACTTGAGAACTCTAAGGTGTTTTTCACTCAAGACATTTTTAGATTTTCAAGAAGGCTCAGTGCTATTTTTAAGCAGTCTCTGGCATGGCAGCTGTTTGTGTTGGTTTGGTGATGTTGGGGCACATCGTGCAGCAGAAGTAGAGCAGGGGGCTTTACCAGGTGCTAATCAGAGACAAGGTCTGGTGGTTACTGAAGACACTTTCGGGGAGCAAGTAAGTATCTGGATATTTGGGTGAGAAGGCAAAGCACAGTAAATGAGAGGTCAGGTCAGGTGGCCCAAGTGGCCTGTGTGTGGTGATCAGTACTAATGGAACGGTTAGAATTTTAGAAACCCTTCAGAAAATTCTGGCTATCTTGAAGAAACTATTCAACTCTTGGGTAACTGGAAAGTATATTAAGGAGTAGAGAAACTAGAATTCCAAACCATGTTTACAACAATGACTGAGCACTTATTCTAATTTTTTTTTTTAAGATTTTATTTATTCATTAGTTAGAGAGCGAGCGAGCACAGGCAGACAGAGAGGCAGGCAGAGGCAGAGGGAGAAGCAGGCTCCCCGCCGAGCAAGGAGCCCGATGTGGGACTCGATCCCAGGACGCTGGGATCATGACCTGAGCCGAAGGCAGCCGCTTAACCAACTGAGCCACCCAGGCGTCCCTGAGCACTTATTCTATGAAAGGCACTTGGTTAAGTGCTTTATACTTATTGATCCATTTAATTCTTAAGACAGTCCTTTGAGGGACGCCTGGGTGGCTCAGTTGGTTAAGCGGCTGCCTTCCGCCCAGGTCATGATCCCAGCGTCCTGGGATCGAGTCCCACATCGGGCTCCTTGCTCGGCAGGGAGCCTGCTTCTCTCTCTGCCTCTGCCTGCCTGTCTGTCTGTGCTCACTCTCTCTGACAAATAAATAAATAAAATCTTAAAAAAAAAAAAAAGACAGTCCTTTGAAGAAGGTATTATTTATTATACTGTCTTTTTTAAGATTTAAAAAATTTTTATTTATCTGACAGAAACACAGCGAGGGAGGCAACACAAGCAGGGGGAGTGGGAGAGGGAGAATAGGCTTCCCAGTGAGCAGGGAGCCCGATGTGGGGCTGGATCCCAGGACCCTGGGATCATGACCTGAGCCGAAGGCAGATGCTTAATGGACTGAACCACTCAGGCACCCTTATTTATTATACTGTCTTACTGATGAGAAAGAGGAGGCTGAGGTGAAATATGATGTTCTAGGTCAAAGATTTAGATCTTTAATCCATAACACTAGAAGTGAGTAGGAGAAACACCCATTACTTAGGTTTGGGCCTGGGTCTGCCCCCATGAGATGTAAAAGGTAGCATGAGACTTAAAATATAAGAAAATTTAACATGAAGGGGCACCTGGGTGGCTCAGTGAGTTAAAGCCTCTGCTTTCGGCTCAGGTCATGATCCCAGGGTCCTGGGATCGAGCCCCGCATTGGGCTCTCTGCTCCTCGGAGAGCCTGCTTCCTCCTCTCTCTCTGCCTGCCTCTCTGCCTACTTGTGATCTCTCTCTGTCAAATAAATAAATAAAATCTTTAAAAAAAAATTTAACATGAATACTAGTTTTAAAAATGTACTTGTTAATACATATGCTTCAGGCAACACTGTGGTAGCTGGTAGGATCATCCTAAGATGATCAAGATTGTCTCTTTCCTACAAAGAATTCAGATGCTTTCAATCTCATTCAAGGGGAGATAAATTCAGTACAGATATACAAAGAAAAAAGAAGGCGGTAGGGCTAAGTTCTAATTGTAGGCCAAGTCTGAAAAGAGCCAACTTCTAAATCTGCAGCTGGAACACCACCATCACAGGACAGAGAAACTGAAGATCCAACCCAAGAATGATCAAAGAGGATCATCCAGTGAAGTGGTTTCACTGGAGAGTGGGGGAAAGAGGTAAACTGTTGACTTGTATTAAAATTAAATTTTTTTTTAAGATTATTTATTTATTTGACAGAGAGAGAGAGAGAGAGCACAGGCAGACAGAGTGGCAGGCAGAGGCAGAGGGAGAAGCAGGCTACCTGCCGAGCAAGGAGCCGGATGCGGGACTCGATCCCAGGACGCTGGGATCATGACCCGAGCCGAAGGCAGCTGCTTAACCAACTGAGCCACCCAGGCGTCCCTTAAAATTAATTCTAACAAGTAGAATTCAAGAGCAGGACATACCTGTTTGTGTGCTATGACTTTTGTCTTCTCCATTCTGAGACCCTCCCCCTTTTTATTTTTTTTAAAGATTTAAAAAAAATTTATTTAGCTGACAAAGATCATAAGTAGGCAGAAGCAGGCAGAGAGAGAGAGAAGCAGGCTCCCTGCTCAGCAGAGAGCCCGATGTGGGGCTCGATCCCAGGACCCTGGGATCATGACCTGAGCCAAAGGCAGAGGCTTTAACCCACTGAGTCACCCAGGTGCCCCAAGACCCCCACTTTTTAAAAAAGAATTTATTTAATTTGACAAAGAGCAAGAGTGCAGAAGCAGGGAAGCAACAGAGGGCGGGGAAGCAGGCTCCCCACTGAGCAGGAGCCTGACTTGGGGCTCGATCCCAGGACCCCAGAATCATGACCTGAGATGAAGGCAGACACGTAACTAAGCCACCCAGGTGCCCCATCCTGAGAACTTTTTACGCAAAGGCAGCCCTTTAAATGAAGGAAAGCTCATGTAACTATGTGAAGGATACTGAGCAAAATTTAGTACTGTCCTTGCTAGTAAGCAGAAATGCAAAACATGATATCCTAATTAAAAATTAACCGAAAGAAACAAACTCAAACTGGCATCCTGGAGGTTATGAGATCGAAACCAACACCGTTATAACCTACTCAGAAAACAAAGGGCAGTTTGCAGTCCCAAATGCCTCGGAGTTTGGGGGTGACTGGCACATGCTAAAAAGAGAACAAAAGGTCTCAATGCCGTCCGGAGAGAATGACCCCGTTACCTTTGTAAGTCAATCTGTCTCTCTGCTGGTGCTGCCTTTTTGGCTCCGTCTTGCAGTTTCGGTGCTTTGGCATTACCTGCTTCCAGACCCCCAGGGCTGTCCTGACTGACTGCTGCTCTCTTTCTTCCTTTGCCCAGAGGTTTGTTTATGTCGTCATTTTTGGTTGCATTGCCCTGAGATTCAGACTTGGGTCGGCGTCCTCTCCTGGGTTTGGAAGGGGCAGGTGGTCCTGATTCATCTACTTTCTCATCTGTTTTTTGCTGGATGTTCTCTGCGCCAGCTGCTGCTACATTTCTTTTCTTTCCTCGGTCACTGCTGATGTTGCCCTGGGTGGTCTGATCAGAAATGATCTCCTAAAAGAGCACAAAACAATTTTATAAACATAAATTCCTTAAATATCAAGATCTGTATTGGAATGAATTATTTTGAAAGTATTCTCGAGGACCGGGAATTCCAAGGCTTCTAATGAACTCCTTAAGGAAGTTATGTTAAGTTTATGTGTATACACACGTGAAAATGGTAAGACAAGAAAAGAAGTAACTACTTTTTAAAAGGTACAAAGACTGGGGTGCCTGGGTGGCTCAGTGGGTTAAGCCTCTGCCTTCGGCTCAGGTCATGATCTCAGGGTCCTGGGATCGAGCCCCGCATCGGGCTCTCTGCTCAGCGGGGAGCCTGCTTCCTCCTCTCTCTCTGCCTACTTGTGATCTCTATCAAGTAAATTAAAAAAAAAAGCTTTAATAAAAAAAAAATCATGTGCATGACTGTATTTACACATTTATGCATATTATGTACATGTGCATATGTCTGAAGAACTCATTAAAAGGCAAATGAAAGAGGAAACCCATTGGTTAGCCGTGGGTATGAGGAAAAAGAAGACTCCTTCTGGACAACAAAGGCAGCACCTCTTGCCTGAATCCATGGGCTCGGTCTTGCTTCTTTTAACCACTTCCTTCACTCATCCTTCATATTACAATCTGATCTCCCTCACACAGCAATTAACAGGAAGGTATGTCCTGATTTTTTTTTTTTCCTTTAGAGATGGGGCGGGGGCAGTAGCAAAGGGAGAGAAAATCTTAAGCGGGTTCCACATCCAGCGCAGAGTCCAGTGTGGGGCTTGAAATCACAACTCCGAGATCTTGACGTGAGCCAAAATCAAGAGTTGGACGCTTAACTGACTGAGCTACCCAAGCGCCTCAAGAATGTTCTGATTTGTAAACACCCATATCTAGTTTGCTGGATTATTTTTATATACATAATAAACTGGTTTATGCATTAATCTCTTTGGAAAATTGGTCAGCAAGAAACACTCTCTTAGATCTTTATCTTCCTTTAGTATACCAATGGGACAGTTTTTTGAGCCTAGAAGACTGAGGATTCAGACTTTGGAAAAAAATGACAACATTAACTTATGGGAGACCTGACTGGAAGATGATTAAGTTTTGTCAAAATACAACTCCTGTGTGTTCAGAGCTATATCGAAATTTGTTAAAGCATTCTTTGGAAGGGCACTGGGTGGCTCAGTTGTTAAGCGTATGCCTTCGGCTCAGGTCATGATCCCTGGATTCTGGGGCCGAGCCCCACGTCGGGCTCCCTGCTCAAGCCTGCTTTTCCCTCTCACACTCCCCCTGCTTGTATTCCCTCTCTCGCTGTGTCTCCCTCTGTCAAATAAATGAATGAAATCTTTAAAAACAAAAGCACTGGGGTGCCTGGGTGCCTCAGTGGGTTAAAGCCTCTGCCTTTAGCTCAGGTCATGATCCCGGGGTCCTGGGATTGAGCCCCTCATCAGGCTCTGTGCTCCGCAGGGAGCCTGCTTCTTCCCCTCTCTCTCAGCCTGCCTCTCTGCCTACTTGTAATCTGTCAAATAAAATAAAATCTTAAAAAAAAAAACAAAAAACCAAAAACATTCTTTGGAGGGGTGCCTGGGTGGTTCAGTTGTTTAAGTGTCTGCCTTTAGCTCAGGTCATGATTCCTGGGTCCTGGGATCGAGCCCAACATCAGGCTCCCTGAGCCCCTCACCCTGTTTGTGCTCACTTTCTCTCTCTCAAATAAATTAATGGAATCTATAAAAAAACAAAAAACAGGGGCGCCTGGGTGGCTCAGTGGGTTAAGGCCTCTGCCTTTGGCTCAGGTCATGATCCCAGGGTCCTGGGATCGAGCCCCGCATCAGGCTCTCTGCTCGGCAGGAAGCCTGCTTCCCCCTCTCTCTCTGCCTGCCTCTCTGCCTACTTGTGATCTCTCTCTCTCTGTCAAATAAATACATAAAATCTTAAAAAAAATAAAAATTAAAATTAAAAAAATTCTTAAAAAAATTCTTACGAAGCATGAAAAAGTTAAAATAAGGGTTTGGAACAATATTATAGATTAATCATAAAGTAACATTTTGGCTTCTCAAAAATTAGAATTTAAATATTCCATTTATCTTTTATTAAAGTATAACTGACATATAACATCAATTTATATCTTACATAGAATTTTAGATCACAGGCTAGAAAAATTATAGTTCTTTGTGCCAGATAAACATTTTTATCCCTTGTACCACTCTTTCTACACGTTGAGTATGTTTTAAAAAAAAAAAAATTTTTTTTAAAGATTTTATTTATTTATTTGATAGACAGAGATCACAAGTAGGCAGAGAGGCAGGCAGAGAGAGAGGAGGAAGCAGGCTGTCCGCAGAACAGAGAGCCCGATGCGGGGCACGATGCCACAACCCTGGGATCATGACCCGAGCTGAAGGCAGCAGCTTTAACCCACTGAGCCACCCAGGCGCCCCCACGTTGAGTATGTTTAAATGAATGTCTGTGGCAATATGCATTATTGCATCTAAGTTTGTTTACATCAAGACTGTTTAATTCTATACAAGAATCCCACAATATTCAAGTCTACTGGTTTCTGAATTCCAAGAGTTTTGGCAGTGAGAGGCTCCCTGTTATCTGAATCTACTGACATACCGAACATCAGATAACATACGGCAAGAGGTTGAATAGTCAAAGATTGATCTAAAAATGTATCCTCATCTGTACAGTTTGAATTCAGATGAGTATGCATAGTTCAGCTCTTGTGGAATAACTGTACAGTCTTGTATTTTATGTACCCGAGGGCAATTCCTAAAACATTTGATGAATACTATAAATATATGGTAGGCAATAAAAAGATAAATATGTTGAGAATATGATTCTGTAGGAAAAGAAGTAATAGTATTCCCATGCCATTGCTACTGAGGTAAGTGACCGGTTTCATTCTATAGTTAAACAGAAGCTTAGAGAAGTCAAGCAATCTGTCTAAGTAAACACACAGCCATGAGTGGCAGAGCCGGGACTGAGACTCAGGTCTGATGCTCACCGTTGTTTTTCTCCTGCCACAATACTGTTAAGAAAATTGGGTACCATAATTATAAGGCCAGCAATAAAGAATGTAGCCATTAAACAAAAACTCAAGTACATTTTAAAAGCTTACTCATAAATTTAACTTTCAAAAAAATAACAGAAATAAAAACAGTATACACATCCCTTACAGGAGTCAAGAAACTTTGAAAGATTTCAAAAACTCTGAATTCCTAGTCTTTCCAGTTCTGGGTGCAGCAGTGTGGGAGAAGGACACAGGAAGCAGAGTGAAAGCATGGCAAGAGGTGGTAGAAGCGAATGGAGAATATGTAGTAGAGTCACTTGTCAAGTGGGGGAAACCGATAATCTCTGCAAGAAATCCATTGGTTAAATTTAAAAAATTTACCTTATTCTTTACCGGGTCAATATTCTTCACAGGTGTGACAGAAATAATTCTCACAGGGTTCTCTTCATTTTCACTAACTCCAGTTTCTACTGCCTCTGAACTCTGTTCCCTGTTGAAGAAAAATAAACCAAAGCTTCTTTATTTCACACGGACAGAGAGCCTACCCTTTCACTAACCAATGAGGAAACAAGCATAGGCTAATTTAGAAGCCCAGCCAAATGATGCAACATCAGCAAGATTCTGATCTTCTGTGGTTAGAGACCAATGCTGTATTATATCATGTTACTGCTTCTCTTTAACCTTACAAAGTAAAAATACAGTGATCAGTGTATTATAGATAGTGTGCATAGTTGTGTTGTCTTTAGTGTGTGTGTGTGTTTTTTTTTAAGATTTTATTTTTAAGTAACTCCTAGGCCCAAAGTGGGGCTCGAACTCTGAACCCCAAGATCAAGAGTTGCATGCTCCACTGAGCCCGCCAGGCGCCCCTCCAGTCCGTGTTGTTAAGCTCTGCAAGGGAGAGGGCTGAAAGAGGTCGCAGGGGAGGAGTTTGAGACCCACCATTTCTGTAAACCACAGACATTCCATGTTAATTTATTTTATATTTTGGGGTTCTACTGCTAAGAATGTGTTTAAAACAAAACCAACTGAGTTTATACTTAAAATTTTATGAGTAAGAATAAAATCTTTAAAAGCTTCAATTTTTAGTGTTGGGAAGAGTAGGGTCAGGTGGAAATTTTTATGCAGTTTTATGCAGCTAACATGGTAAAGACCTGATATGTTAAAATAAACATGGAATATTCTTTTTTTTTTTTAAGATTTTATTTATTTATTTGTCAGAGAGACAGGCACAGCGAGAGAGGGAACACAAGTAGGGGGAGTGAGAGAGGGAGAAGCAGGCTTCCTGCCGAGCAAGCAGCCCTATGTGGGGCTCTATCCCAGGATGCTGAGACCATGACCTGAGCTGAAGGCAGACGCTTAACGACTGAGCCACCCAGGCGCCCCTAAACATGGAATATTCTTATTAGTAGAAATGTTATAACAATTTATCTTAACTCATGCTATACTAATTTGATTGAGTTAAAATTAAAATGCATATAAATTCAACTTAAGAGTTTTATGTTCATAGTTTTCCTAAGTGTTTGATTTTTTTATATAAGCAGTTCTATGTAAATTCGTTGTAACATATATTAGATATTCTTAAATTTGGGGCACTTGGGTGGCTCAGTTGGTTAAGCATCTGCCTTCAGCTCAGGTCATGATCCTGGGGTTCTGGGATCGAGCCCTCTATCAGGCTCCCTGCTCAGTGCAGAGTCTGCTTCTCCCCTTACCCTTCCCTGTGATCTCTCTATCATTCTCACACTCTCTCTCTCAAATAAAGAAAATCTTAAAAAAAAAAAATTATTTTCCATTTCTGTTCCATTTACTTTTTTATACACTTGGAATGTTACATGGGTTAAAAATGTAATTGTGCATTCTGAATTTCCATCATTAATGATACTAAAACTCAGCACTATTATTTTATGCCAAAATGTTTCCTAAAGTCTGTTTTTGTGATCTAGTGCTTTAGGTAACAATAAAATATGAAACAAGTAGAGTGACAGTAACAAAAAGAGAAGTGGAGGAAAAACATTGCCTTGATCGGTTTCCGGTTGAAGGGTTCAGCTCTGAATTTACATTAATATTGCTTCCAGTCTCAGCTCCGGTGCTTCTAACATATGGTTTCCTTCCTGTTGCTGATAAAGGCTTGTTTACTGCACCTAGTACTCCAGCAGGTTTTGGCTAAAAATTACACATATGCATGTTATTTTATACCTTACTGTGGGGATTCACATAAATTTAGACACATGTAAAAGATACTGTTTAGCCTAAGCCAAGAAGCTGTTACTTTGGAAAGCTTAATTCTAAATTTATTAGAAATGATAATTTTGTAAAATTCGGTTTGTCTGAATACAATTACAAGTCAGAAGTATTAAGTATTAAGTATTATTCTACTTAAATAGGCAGTATTTAATCATTTCCTGTTGTTCAATCAAAATAAAAAGTACTCCTGAAACACACAGCGAAATACGTAAGATGTAATGTTTTACAAATAAATAATTGCAAGTATATAATAACAGTTTAGACACTTATTTTTATCAAAAATTAAATTTCTAAAAAACAATTTCTATTGCTCTTAGTACTTTTATAGTCATAGTACTTTAATAGAATATAAATTATCTAATTCATTAATACTTTAAAATTATTTCTTTTTTTAAAATCTTACATATCTAAATTTATCATACCATTTTCCAAGAAAATCTGCCTTGTGGATTCTGAGAAACTTGAAACCTACTACTACTGATGAGAACACATGATCATAATTCAAGAGTCACTTATGGCAGAAAAAAGCCTGAGAACAAGATGCTATAATCCACAATACGGTCTTTAAGTATCAGGAACTATAAAATCCATGGGATATTTAAAAGTTATTTCTAAGAATAGCAGAAGTAATACATACATGAGACAAAGATTTCCAAATTATCTAGTACATAATACCTTTCCTGTTAACAGAAGTACTCTGGTCTCTTCTGAAATGTAACTCTTGTCATTACAGAAATCCTACAAAAAAAAAAAAAAAAATCAAGTGAACAAATGTATTTTCACTATCCAAACAAGACTTTTCAGACACTGTGCCTTACGATAACAATTACATTTGGGCCAGGATACATATTAATGCCTCAAATAAAGCATATTTAATGAACCACATCATTAATTCTAGCTTTAACTCAATGGCACATAAGAATTGGCAAATAGGGATGCCTGGGTGGCTCAGTTGGTTAAGCAACTGCCTTCGGCTCAGGTCATGATCCCAGCGTCCTGGGATCGAGTCCCACATCGGGCTCCTTACTTGGCAGGGAGCCTGCTTCTCCCTCTGCCTCTGCCTGCCTCTCTGTCTGCCTGTGCTCGCTCTCTCTCTAACAAATAAATAAAATCTTAAAAAAAAAATTAAAAAACAAAAACAAGAATTGGCAAATATCAGAGTTCAATTACTTAAGTCAAAATTTAAATAAAACACATTCCTATTGTTTCATACAGTTCAGGGCAAATAGCCTCCAGGTTATTCACTGAACTACTTTTTCTACTCTGTTGTAAAATCTACTTCATTCCCAAAGCATTCAAAATGGTACAGTGCATATATTAAGAACTTAATATTCACTAAAGTAACTCAACACTGGATCTCAAGAAAATTATTCTCATTGAAAAAAAACCTGTCACTTTCATTGAAAGTACTTGTTTCTTAGAACTGTAAGACAGTCCAAATCATGTAGGTAAATATACTTTCAAAATATAATTAAGTGAATTAAAATGTTCTTTGGCAGGGCACCTGGGTGGCTCAGTGGGTTAAAAAGCCTCTGCCTTCAGCTCAGGTCATGATCTCGGGGTCCTGGGATCCAGCCCCGCATCGGGCTCTCTGCTCAGCAGGGAGCCTGCTTCCTCCTCTCTCTCTGCCTACTTGTGGTCTCTGTCTGTCAATAAATAAATAAAATCTTAAAAAAAAAATAATGTTCTTTGGCGGCAGTGATGTTTAATAGTTAATAAATGAATTAAACCTAATGTGGACACTGATGTCTTAAAAGTTTTATGTACATGAAACCTAAGAGTCCTTTGATGCTTCTGTTAATTATCTGGGGAACAGCACACATATGAACCACAATGATGTCATATAAGTAAAGTGATTCACTGTGACCCAGAAGTTTATTAATTTTTTAAGTACTCTCACTTAAAAAATTATCTTTGTTTTCTTTTATTAAGTTTACTTTCAAACTGGTGTCATAGGGAAGAACAGATAGTTTATGTGTGCCTATAAAGACAGAACAGTTTTAGCACGTGTTCCAGGCACAGCTATATCTTTTTTTCCCCCCACAAAGGCTTTTGTGCAGCTTAAATCAATGTTACAAAACCTGGGTACCAATGTTCATTCACTTTATTCATTAAGACATACTGTAGCTTCACTAGGCTCATTATCTCAACATGCTTAGTTTCCTAGTGTTTAAATTTACACCAGATTAAAAGCAACATATCAGAAAAGGAAATGAGGAAAGCTGTTCATTGAAAACAAAACAAAAAAAGACCCTAGTTCTTCAGTATGGAAGGTCCTCAACAAGTTGAAAACAGAGCTACCCTATGACCCAGCAATCGTACGGCTCGGTATTTCCCCTAAAGATACAAACATAGTGATCCGAAGGAGGACGTGCACCTGAATGTTTATAGCAGCAATGTCCACAATAGCCAAACTACAGAAAGAACCTAGATGTCCATCAACAGGATAAAGATGATGTCGTATATATATACAGTGGGAAACTATGCAGCCATCAAAACCCCTGAAATCCTACCATTTGCAACTACATGGATGGAACTAGAGGGTATTATGCTAAGTGAAGTAAGTCAATCAGAGAAAGACAATCATCATATGATCTCCCTGATATGACGAATTTGAGAGGCAGGGTTGAGGGTTGTGGGGGG
>RCUC01064009.1:0-21555 GCA_003697995.1 Taxidea taxus jeffersonii
GTAGAGTTCCCAGAAATTCATTTGTTCTTTAGCTTCTATTTTGTTAGAGCCAATATCACTGAAGGAAGGGTAAAAAGATCTTTTTTTTTTTTTTAAGATTTTATTTATTTATTTGACAGAGAAATCACAAGTAGGCAGAGAGGCAGGCAGAGAGAGGGGGAAGCAGACTCCCTGCTGAGCAGAGAGCCCAACGAGGGCCTGGATCCCAAGACCCTGAGATCATGACCTGAGCCGAAGGCTGAGGCTCAACCCACTAAGCCACCCAGGTGCCCAAAAGATCTTTAAAAACTGACTAGATACTAAGGAAATGCTCTAAAAAAACAACAACAACAACAACAACAAAAAACTAAGAAAAGACTAAGCCCCTGCTCACATATTTACTAAATTTTAGCTTATTAAGAGCTACATATGGATACTAACATTCTCAGAAATGTTTCACTTAAAAACATTTTCAACTCTAAAATCAAAATAAACTACTCCTCACAGATATTAATTCAGACAAAGATCAATGCCCTAACTATATATATAATTCGGCTGTCATTTAAATTTTAAAGGATGTTATTTATTGGCCATTTCAAATAGACAGCAGTCAATTTTAATTTTGAAAAAACAATCTAAATACAAATTCCTCCAACAAGATCTATAGGATCAGAGGATATACTTTTATAGTTTCAACCCTTACATTTAGGTCTATGATTCATTTTCAGTTACTTTTTTTTTCAAGATTTATTTATTTTAGAGTGTATGTGAGAGAGTGAGCTGGGGCAGGGGCAGACAGAGAGAGAGAATCCTCAAGCAAATTCCCCACTGAGCAGGGAGCCTGGCTCCATCCCAGGATGAAGAGATCAAGACCTGAGCCAAAGTCAGCTGCTTAACCAACTGAGCCACCCAGGTGCCCCAGGTTAACTTTTTATATAGTGTGAGGTAGGGGTCTAACTTTATTCTTTTGCATGCGGAGATCCTGTTGTCTACGCACTATTTTTTTTTAAAGACTGTTCTTCCCCCATTAAATTGCTAGTAAATAGAAATGCAATAGATTTTTGTATATTGACCTTATATCCTACAAACTTGCTTATCCAATTTATTAGCTCTTATAGTTTCTGTGTTTCTCAAAGTTTCTGTATGCAAGATCATGTCATAGACTCATAGAAATAGTTTTAATTCTTCCTTTTCAATCCAGATGCCTTTTATTTCTTTTTCTTACCCAGTTGCCTTGGCTGGAACCTTAGGTACAATGCTGAACAGAAGTAGTAAGAGTAGGGACGCCTGAGTGGGTCAGTCAGTTAAGCCACTGACTTAGGTTTGGGTCGTGATCCCAGGGTCCTGGGATCAGGCTCCTTGCTCGGTGGGGAGCCTGCTTCTCTCTCGGCATCTGCCTGCTTGTGTGTTCTCTCTAACAAATAAATAAATAAATAAAAACTTAAAAAAAAAAAAGAATTAGTAAGAGTGGACATCTTGGCTTATATCTGATATTAGGGGGAAGCTTTTAGTCTTCTAGTCATCACTAAATAGTATGTTAGCTGTGGGTTTTATGTGATTCCTTTACCAGGTTGCAGAAATTCCTTTTTATTCCAAGTTGTTGAATGTTTTTATATGAAAAGGTGTTAGATTTTTTTCAAATGCTTTTTCTTTGTCTGTTGAGATAATCATATGGTTTCCTCCTTTGCTATATTATGTTGATTGATTTCATTAAACCATTCTCTCATTCCTAGATAAATCTATTTGATCATGGTATTTAATCCATTTTATATGTGGCTGGATTCACTTTACTAGTATTTTGTTGAAGATTTTTGTGACATAGGGTTGTCTTTAGTTTTCTTATGATATCTTTGTCTGGTTTTGGGATCAGGGAAATACTGGCCTCATAGAATGAGTTGGGAAGTCCATCCTCTATTTTTTTTGGAAGAGTTTGTGAAGGATTAGCATTAATTCTTTTTTTTTTTTAAGATTTTATTTATTTATTTGGCAGGGAGGCAGGCAGAGAGAGAGGAGGAAGCAGGCTCTCTGCAGAGCTGAGAGCCCGATGTGGGGCTCAATCCCAGGACCCTGGGATCATGACCTGAGCCAAAGGCAAAGGCTTTAACCCACTGAGCCACCCAGGCGCCCCGCATTAATTCTTTTTTAAACATTTGGTAGAGGAGCATCTGGCTGGCTTAGTCGATAGAGCATGTGACTCTTGCTCTCAGGTCATGAGTTCAAGCCCCACGTTGGGGGTAGAGTTTACTTTAAAACTAAATAAATAGGGGCGCCTGGGTGTCTTAGTCAGTTAAGCATATGCCTTTGGCTCAGGTCATGATCTCAGGGTCCTGGGATAGAGCCTTGCATCTGGATTCCTGCTTGGCAGAGAGCCTGCTTCTTCTGCTACACCCCACCCCCCTAGCCCGCCTTCACTCTTTCTCACTCTCTATCAAATAAATAAATTTAAAATCTTAAAAAAAAAACTTCCTATTTAAAAAATAATAAATACATACATAAAGCTATTTTAAAAATATTTTTTAAGACTTTATTTATTTATTTGACAGATCACAAGTAGGCAGAGAGGTAGGCGGGGGCGGGGGAAGCAGGCTCCCCACTGAGCAGAGAGCCCGATGTGGGGCTCCATCCCAGGACCCTGGGATCATGACCTGAGCTGAAAGCAGAAGCTTTAACCCACTGAGCTACCCAGGTGGCCCTAAAAATAATTTTTTTTTTAAATAAACATCTGGTAGAATTCACCAGGGACATCACCTGGCCTTTTCTTTGTGGGAAGGTTTTGATTACTGATTTAATCTCTTTACTTGTTATAGTTCTATTCACATTGTATGATTCTTTTTTTTTTTCTTAAAGATTTTACTCATTTATTGGATGAAGAGAAAGAGACACAGTGAGAGAGGGAACACAAGCAAGGAGAGTGGGAGAGGGAGAAGCAGGCTTCCAGCTAAGCAGGGAACCTGATGCAATGCGGCGGATCCAAGGACCCTGGATCATGACCTGACCCAAAGGCAAGTGTTTAACGACTGAGCCACCCAGGTGCCCATCTCTTTCTAATTTTTTAAGTTGGAGGGGTTGTTACTGATTTGAGATCTTTATTTCTAATGTAGATATTTATAGCTATTTCTATTTAAGCACTGTTTTAACTGCATCCTATAAATTTTTGTATGTTGTGTGTTTTTTTTTAAGATTTTATTTATTTATTTGACAGACAGAGATCACAAGTAGGCAGAGAGGCAGGCAGAGAGAGAGGAGGAAGCAGGCTCCCCGCGGAGCAGAGAGCCTGATGTGGAGCTCATCCCAGGACCCTGGGATCATGACCTGAGCCGAAGGCAGAGGCTTTAACCCACTGAGCCACCCAGGTGCCCCTGTTGTGTGTTTTCATTCATCTCAAAGTGTTTTCTTTTTTTCTTTTTAAGATTTTATTTATTTATTTGACAGAGAGAGACGGGAGAGGGAACACAACCGGCGGGGGCGGGGGCAGGAGAAGGAGAAAGCAGGCCTCCCACGGAGCAGGGAGCCTGATGGAGGGCTCTATCCCAGGACCCCGGGATCGTGACCTGAGCCAAAGGCAGACACTTATCCACTGAGCCACCCAGGCACTCCTCAAAGTGTTTTCTAATTTCCCTAATTTATTCCATGACTCTGATTATTTAAGAGTGTTTAGTTTCTACACATTCGTAAATTTCCCTCTGTTCATTGATTTCTAATTCTTTTTTTGAAGGAGGACATTTTTACAGATCTTGAAGTGAGTTCCCAGGCTGTGTAGTACTTGAATTCAGTAAAGTCAGAATATTAGTTGTTACTAAAATTTTTAAATCATATTCCAACTTACTTTCCAAACTTTTGATTCAAGTTTGCCATGCATAATTTTTCATGATAAATGAAATCTAGTTTGAAATAAACTTTATGGAGTGAAAGTGGACAAAAATTCTCAATGGCCAGGATTATTCATTTGGTATTTACTCAGTGGCATTTTCTGCGCTATTCTATACCAACCATCTGGGTTTTGTATATTTGAAGTCTTCTTGACAAAATCATCATGAGCCAGCTGCTTTTACATATTTTTAATTTTAGGCTTCCACATGAACAGTGAGTGGCATGAGAAACTGTTGACAGTTATTTATTGCACCAGGTATGTAAGCATATAGCCAAGATATCTTTTCCAGAGATGGTCCCATGGATTTAAAATGTTTATTGAAATAAAATAAATACCATTTAGGAAATAAAATTGGACAAGTCCCTTTCCCCAAAGTAAAATATGCTCAAGGAGAAGTAAGAAGACTCTCTGGTACAGAAGTCAAATTTAAATTGTTTTTATTGAGGTGTCTGGGTGGCTCAGTCGTTAAGCAACTGCCTTTGGCTCAGGTCATGCTCCCAGGGTCCTGGGATGAAGCCCTGCGTCAGGCTCCCTGTAAGCGGGAAGCCTGCTTCTCCCTCTCCTGCTCCCCCTGCTTGTGTTCCTCTCTCACTGTGTCTTTCTCTGTCAAACAAATAAAATCTTTAAAAAAGAAAGTTGTCTTTATGGGCTCAATGGTAATCGAGGACAGGCTTTTGGAAAACGAACTGACGACAGCATGTGTTAATAAACTTGTTCCCCCTTCCTTCTGAAGAAATAGCATGAACTCATAATATCGATATAATTAACATTCTTGACTACAGATTGCATTTAAGTTGGAGCTGGTGATGTACCCAGTTATCGATGATCTTGCTGGAAGATACTTATTATTCAAATCACAAAATGATAAAACTTACAGGATCTCAAGAATCACTTGGTCAAATCCCTTCACGATTTATGATCTGTTTTGGTCACACTGAATCTATAGCATGAAGAAGAGCTCCTGATTCATTTGTTGTCAGGTGATGGGATCTTCCTGAAATGCCCCTGCTCAGGACTCTACCTTTCCTCTTTCATGCCAGGTCCAGATGCCTTTATCTGCCTGTCAATTCCCTCCATGATTTGTCTCCACCATATCTATAATGAGATTCCCTGTTACCCCTCATCACATATCCACCAACTAGTCTTTGTCCCTATATACCTCCATGTACTCTCCACAACCTTTACATATTTTGAGGTCCACCTCAACTATCCAAACCCTATACATCCATGAATGCCTTCTCTGACAAATCTAACCCACATTAATTTTCCCCCTTAGATTCTTGTAATGCTTACAGTTAGCATCACAATCTAACATTTAAATGTTTAGCGTCTCTATATCCCTATGTAGTTTTTAAAAATAACTTACATTTCTTTCAGCTTTATAACAACCCTGTGCAGGTGGACATGAATTCACCATTCATTCGAGAAATGTTTATTGAGCACCCACTGTGGGCCACAGCTATAAGCAGACATAAAGGATGTAATAGTGAGCAGAGGAGAAGACCCTGACCAATGTTCATAGTACTTACAGGACAGGGGCAGACTTAACCAAATAATCATGCAGTAAGTGTAAGATTACAACAATACTAATAATTGATAACATTTATTGGACATTAACCAGGTGACTGGCAGTGTTCTGAGTCTTTTTCAGATATGAACTCATTTAGTATTCTCAACCATCCTATGAAGAAATTACTATTATTCCATTTTGCACAAAAGGAAGATAAGAGTTGTGGTACATGAAAGGATGTGATGCCTCGGTTTCCACATATGTTTAGTGGGGTTGTTATGATAAATAAGTTCTTTTTTTTTAAGAATTTATTTATTTATTTGACAGAGAGAGATCACAAGTAGGCAGAGAGAGAAAGAGAGAGAGAAGAGGAAGCAGGCTCCCTGCCGAGCAGAGAGCCCGATGCGGGACTCAATCCCAGGACCCTGAAATCATGACCTGAGCCAAAGGCAGAGGCTTAACCTACTGAGCCACCCAGGCACCCAATAAATAAGTTCTTATTGGTAGAGCCCTTACGTCAGTGTCCAACTTGTATTAGCTATGATGATGATGACGGTGAGAGATTAAAAGAAGGAATCCATTCAGAGACATTAAAGAGAACTGTGATCTTAAGAACAGGTTGTTGTGGATGAGGCTAAATGGATGGTTGGGGGTAGTGCTCCAAGCAAAGGTAATAGTACATGCAAAGGCTCTGTGGCGAGAGAAACCCAGAAGGCCCAAGTGGCTGAAGGTCAGATGGGGATGCCATATCTGGTGAGGGTGCAGTTAGACTGCTGCTTCATTCTGCAGGGACCTGCCCTATTTAAGATTTCAGTCTTCTCCTAAGAGTCACAGGGGTAGGGGGGCATGTTTGCCAGCGGCCTTATAGGATCCAACATGCATTTTAGGGGCACCTGACTGGCTCAGTCAGTAGAGCATGCAAATCTTGGCCTTGGGATTGTGAGTGCAAGCTCCATGTTGGATGTGGAGCTTACTTTAAAAAACAAAACAACATGCATTCTATAAGATTACTTTGGTTGCTACAAGAAGAAAGGATCAAAAGTGGCTAGGGGTGGATTGAAGTAGATGATTATGAAGTTTTACAGTAATACAGGAATGAGGAGATGTAGCTTAGACAAGGCTACTGAAAGTGGAGTTAGAGAGAAGTAGATGGATTTGATATAAAAAGATAGAATCTGGTGATGGATTTGAGAGAGCGGGGAATGAGGGGATAAGACACAGGAAATGCCTAGGCTTTTTACTTGTATGTCCACTGAAATAGGACCCTGGAAAAGGCTAAGTTTTGAGGGGAAATCATGAGTTCAGTTATATGCATATTGAGTCTGAGGTGCCTCAGAAGCTTCCAAGAAGAATTGACAGTAGCCTGAGCTCAGATACATGATCAAGGCTGGAGTCATTGAAATGAAGGTGGTGGTTAGGTCTTAGGCATGGACAAGAATTTCAGAAATATCAAATGGGAAGAAGAGGGGCTCCTAGGTGGCTCAGTTGGTTCAGTGTCTGCCTTCAGCTCAGATCATGATCTCAGGGTCCTGAGACTGAGCCGCACATCAGGCTCCTTGAGCCTGCTTCTCCCTCCACACTGCCGGACAGTCTCCCTGCTTGTATCCCCTTGCATACACTCTCTCTCTCTGTCAAATAAATAAATAAAATCTTTAAAAATAAATTTTAAAAGGGTTACAGGGGGGTGGGGAGAGAAGAAGGCTGAAGGCCTAACATTGAGATGTCTGGATTTAATGTTTGAGTAGGGGAGGGTATGCTTACAAAGAGTGGGAATAGCCAGGAGTATAAGAAAAAAATTAGAGTATTATTGTTATGGAAACTGGGACAAAAGAGCATTTCAAGGAAAGAGTGGTCAATTGTGTCAACTGTTGCTGAAACATCAAGAAGATGATTGAAAAATGTTAGATTTGTTGACACCAATAGTTCACTAAAGAGACACCCATGATCTCAATCAGAGCTCCTTCACAGGAGGATGGACTGAACAGTGAGTAGAAGGAAGAGAAACTGAGGCAGTTAGATGAGTAGCTAAAAGGGAACTTAAGATCCAGGAAGGATTTGTTTGTTTTTAATAGAAAAAAAAATTGAAAATGTTTAAAAGCCATGGAGAAGGACCCTATTCAGAGGGAAAAATTGAAAAAGATACACAGATGAAGCCAGACTGTGAAGTCGACAGGGAGGGGTTCTGATGAGGCAGGGCAGAAGAGATACAAAGCACAAGAAAAAATTTGGACCTAGTTAGAATGAGAGCTCCTCCATTAAAATAGCAGAGAAGGAAGACAGTTAGGCACAGGTGATGGTAGGATTATATGTTTGCTAGGAAAAAGAGTGCCCATGTGATAGTTTCTGCTTTTTTCTGCTAAGGAAGTCAAAATCATCTATTGAGAGTATAAGGGCAAGAAGGGGGGAACCAAGTTTTGTTTTGTTTTTTTAAGATTTTATTTATTTATTTTAAGATTTTATTTATTTATTTAACAGAGAGAGAGAGAGAGATATATCACAAGCACACAGAGAGGCAGGCAGAGAGAGAGAGGGAAACAGGCTCCCCGCTGAGCAGAGAGCCCAATGCGGGGTTCGATCCCAGGACTCTGGGATCAGGACCTGAGCCAAAGCCAGAGACTTAACCCACTGAGCCACCCAGGCACCCTGGGAACCAAGTTTGATGGGAGAGGGAATGATTGCATTAACAGAAAAACTGGAGAGAGAGATGACCCATCCTTTAGGGTTCATTTGGGGCTCATTAGAGTTTGTTTAGGGCTCATTTGGAAACTCTGTGGAACCAATTTGCCCTATTATATGACTTTCCTAAGCAGTGTACAAACTGCCCATAACTAGAGCCATAGAGGAAGCAGATTATTAAGTTCATTCAGGTTCAGTGATTTTCCAGGTAGATGAAGTGAAAAAAGGAAAGAATGAGAACAATGAATTTAGGGTTGTTAATGTTGACAAAACAGTGAATTTATAGATCATAGACTCTAATCTGAATCAGGAGGGAGAATAAGAAAGGAATTGAGAGAAAGCTGATGAGGGTCAATGAATGAAAGTTCCAGTGAGGTGGTAAAAAGCTAGAGGAGTAGTTAGTAGGCAATTTGGAAAGACAGCAGATTTTAGTTAATGAAGATGCTTGAGTTAGAGATTCTGAAACTACACAGTTACAGACGATGACTGGGTCCAAAGGATGATGGAAGGAGTGAGTGGCTCCAGAGAAGTCAAGAAAGATGTTGAAATCGAAGAAATGAGCTATGAGGACCCAAGTGGGTGGATCATCTTTTTGATTGTTGAAGTCACCCAGGATAATGGCAGGGCTTATGATAAGAGTAATAGGCCAAAGTCTTTGCTCAAATGAAAGGGGAGTTTCATGAGTACAACAGATAAAAGCAAGAAGAGGAAAAGAGTTGGGTAGTAGGTGAGTGACATGGACCTCAGAGAATCTAATTGTTCTTTTTCTTTTCTTTTTTTAAGGTAAATTCATTTTTTAAAATATTTTATTTATTTATTTGAGAGAGGGAAAGAACACTGGCTGAGGGAAAAGCAGGAAGCCTGCTTCCCACTGAGCGGGAAGCTTGATGCCAGGACTCAATCCGAGGACCCGGGATCATGACCTGAGCCAAAGGCAGATGCTTAACTGACTGAGCCTCCAGGCGTCCCTGTTCTTTTTCTTTTTAAGCATAAATATAAGAATAATAGCCAGGAAATATCAATGAGAAGCAAACAAAAACAACAACAAAAAACCAGAACCCCACCTCTGTTAAAGGAAAATTTTAAAGTATTAAAAAAAATGAAAACCATAACTCTTACACAGATATAAAATGAAATGTGTTAAAGACTTTAGTTAACCATAATTAATGAGAGAACTGGTAAGATGTCCAAAGGTAAATCCACATTTATAGGTCAGGAAAATTGAAATGAACTTTAAAATGCAGGCAAAACTGGCTTCTACCCATCTTAGGGGAGGCAAGTCAATTGAATTTCCACTGAACAGAATTTACTGCATGGCTATAGAAAAGAATTATTTTGCATCGCTCTCAGCTGTCTACAGTTTACAGAGTTGCAAAATACTTCAAAAGCAATAAAAGGCTAGAATCTGATAAGCTGAAAGGGTCTGCTCTGAAGAAGCACAGTCATCCATCGGAAATACTGGTGGTAGTTTTTGCTTATTCCAAATTTCCGCACACCTCTCATCTCTGAGGTATGTGGAACCTGAAAGCATAAACAGTACCCTTTGGGTGGGGCAACAGGATAATCCATCTTTAAGGGAGAGTCAGTCAGATTTTAATAAAGATAAACTGAAGAGAAAGCTTGACAAGACAGGGCTTTTTGCAAGTTATGGATGAGTTCCAGCGAGCACAGTGGAAGGAAGAGTTTGGAAGGTAGTATGTGGCTGGGAGAGAGGCAAGGATGTAGGGAGTAATGTAGGTATAATAGACTTTCCAACTGCGGTTCCCAGTGGGAGAGTAGGGTTGCTCTCCTCCCTTAGGAGGTTGTCAGATAAAACACAGGAACCCAGTTAAATTTGAATTTCAGATAAAAAATAGGATTAAAAATAAGTATGTCCTTTTGTTTTTATTTTTGCTTTTTTTTTGTTTTGCTAAATCTGGCAACCCTACCCTAAGGGGAACTTTATCACTGCTGGGGAAGCTTTAGATTGTCACACTGCTTGTGTGTGGGCCTTGCTATTGGCATTTAGGAGGTCGAAGCTAGGGATACTGCTAAATAACTTAGAGTGTACAGCACAGTCCCCACAAAAAGAACTTTCCAACCCAAAATGTCAGTAGTACTCGGGTTGAAAAACCTGGTATTCGAACAATGATCTTCAAATTATTTATTGTCACAAACTCTCTTTCAAACTTTTTTTTTTTCAGATTTTATTTCTTTATTTGAGAGGAAAGAGAGAGAGAGAAAGAGCACAGGGGGTGGGGTGTGGGGAGGTGCAGAGGGAGAGGGAAACTCAGACTTCCTGCTGAGCAGCTTGATCCCAGGACCCTGGGATCACAACCTGAGCCAGAGGCAGATGCTTAACCTACTGAGCCACCCAGGGGGCCCTCCTTTAAACACTGCTTAACATGAGCCTATATTATTGATATATTGTATACATATAATAATATCCTGGTGTATTGTGTACATTTTTAAATCGCAAAAATGTTTTAAAATTTAAAGGATAAGATGAAGATTAAAAAAACAGTATTTTAAAATATAAAACTTTGTTTATTATGTATACAAAAAGCCCTTTTTGCTCCCATGAACTTTTTTTGTTTGTTTGTTGTTTTTTAAGTAGGCTCTACACCAAATGTGGAGCTTGAACAGGCAACCCTGAGATCAAGAATCACATGCTCTACCAACTGAACCAGCCAGGCACCCTGAACTTTTTTTAAAATCCGAGCAGGGATTCCTGGGTAGCTCAGTTGGTTAAGTATCTGCCTTTGGCTCAGGTCATGATCCTGGGGTCCTGGGACCAACTCCTGTGTTGGGCTCCTTGCTTAGCAAGAAGCCTGATTCTCTCTCCACCTGCTGTTCCCCCTGCTAGTGCTCTCTCTCTCTGACAAATAAATAAATAAAATCTTAAAAAAAAAAAAGTAAGAGCAATCTGATGTTGATTCATTTTTGAAATGGTTGCTTAACATACTATGATACTATGATTTCCAAAGTTCTTATGATCTATTACTTGGCTTTAGGGTAAATGAAACTCACAAATATATAAAGGATCCAAATGGAAAAATACTTGGGTGGCTTACTCAAACATGAAACTAATTTTTAGGTCCCATTCAATTTTATTGAAGTACAGCTGGTCAATTTTTATTTTCCATGATATCAACCAGTTCTATTTGCAAATTAATCAGAATAAATATATATAATTTATATAATATATATTTTATTCTGGAGAGAGAGAGTATGAGTGGGGGAGGAACAGAGGGAGAGGGATAAGCTGACTCTGTGCTGAGCATGGAACCCAACTTAGAGCTCGATCCCATGACCCCAAAATCACTACCTGCACCAAAACCAAGAGTCAGATCCCCAACCAACTGAGCCACCCAGATGCCCCAGAAGATGTTATATTTTTAACAAACATATGTAAAATCCACTGAATCCTTTTTATTTAGAAGATTCTTAACACAGTAGAAAAGTATGTCTAAACTCTTACCTGTGCAAACATGAGTCTTTATAAGTGACATACTTCTTTTTTTTTAATTTTTAATTTTTTTTAAGATTCTATTTATTTATTTGACAGAGGTCACAAGTAGGCAGAGAGGCAGGCAGAGAGAGAGAGGAGGAAGCAGGCTCCCTGCTGAGCAAAGAGCCTGATGCAGGGCTCGATCCCAGGACCTGAGATCATGACCTGAGCGGAAGGCAGAGGCTTTAGCCCACTGAGCTACCCAGGTGCCCTGATAAGTGACATACTTCTAACAAGGTACCTGGTTGGTACAGTTGGTACAACATGTGAATCTTGATCTCAGGGTCTTGAGTTCAAACCCCATGTTAGGTGTGGAGACTGCTTAAAAAAAAATTAAAAAGTGCACCTGGGTGGCTTGTTTGGTTAAGCGTCTGCCTTCAGCTTGGGTCATGATCCCAGGGTCCTGAGATCGAGCCCTGCATCGGGCTCCCCGTTGGGTGGGAAGCCTGCTTCTCCCTCTCCTGTTCCCCCTGCTTGTGTTCTCTCTCTCTCGCTTGCTCTCTCTGTCAAATAAATAATCTTTTTTTTTAAGTATATATATATATACATATATATGTATATATATATGTTTCTTATCAAAAAGTATAGATGTCCTATATATATATACATCTATACTTTTTGATAAGAAACACCACCAAAATTAACATCACTTTTCAAAATATTTGTTTGTAATAGCTTTTAAAAAAACAGTTGTTTTCTTGTTCATTACATGATCAACTTTAGCTTGAAGGAACAGTTATAAGCATGTTTCTTTAGTGTTTATAAAGTAGCATACTACTGACAGCCTCCTTATCATTGAAAAAGTCAACAAAGTCCAAATGTTTGTCTTTTTGTAAAAGAAAAGCCAAAGTTACTTATAGGTTCTGACAACTATTTTAATACTTTGACCAGAAAGACCTCACAAATCTGAGTGAAGCCAAAAAGCTTTGTCATCAGTCCCCATAAACCACTGTATTAAAGATTCCACTACATGAGTCTTGTTTCTACAAAAATGAACACATTGCTATCATCCCCTAAGCATAAAAAATAACATGGGCGAGCACCCATCTGCACCATGGAGCTCCTATGTCTCCCTCAAGATACCAAAATGACTCACTACCAGCTGGTGTCCAGACCAAATAAGGATGCTAGTGTCCATCTGCATATTAAACAGTAGCAAATCTGAATTTCTTAAAAAAAATTTTTAGATGTAAAATGCAAATAGAAATCTAACATTGTCTTTTAACATCCCAGTGGACCATCATGGACACACTGGCTGTGCCCATCCTACCCCACTTTGGGGACCATTCCTTTAGAGGAGGGGGTAGCATGGGCCAGTTTCCACATCATCCCTAAGGAACGTGAGGTCTAGACAGGTTGCAGCTAATTGAAGTCACAGAGGGCCTGGATTAGAGCTTACTAAAATGGCTCCCTCTTTCATGAGCTATGTAGTCTTGTGGACATTACATAATTTCAGTCCTTCTGTTTCTACATGTGCAAAATGGAATATGTAAAGTGAAGATAATACCTCATGAGACCGAGGAGAGGATTAAATAAAATAATTTTGTTAATATAACCATAATATTGGGGCACCTGGGTGGCTCAGTGGGTTAAAACCTCCACCTTTGGCTCAGGTCATGATCTCAGGGTCCTGGGATCGAGCCCTGCATCACGCTGTCTGCTCAGCAGGGAGCCTGCTTCCCTTCTTATCCCTATGCCTGCCTCTCTGACTACTTGTGATCTCTGTCAAATAAATAAAATCATTAAAAAATATATATATATATAACTATAAAGCTTTTCCTAAACCCTCACAAATTGAGCACATTCCCCAAACCCTTGCCCTGAGCCTTGACCCCTCCATCTATTCACAAGGACCATGGAGGCCATCAGTTGAGAATTCCTTCAATTTTAGGTGTCTGCATGGCAAAACTCCTCTTATCTAAGCACAGCGCTTTAACTATGCCTGGCTGCGGTCTCATGTTATCTCTTTGTGGACCTTGTTCCATCAATTATTCCCTTTCTCCTATGTACTAGTCTGCTCCAATGCTATTGGCCTTTTCCCTTAGGTTGGAAAGTATGTTCAAGTATCTCCCAACACTGAAAAACTGAAAAAAAAATTTTTTTAACTTAGGTAATAAGTTAAAAATCCATATTCATGCTCTTCCTCTATTTCTGGAAGGAAACTAGAAATAACAGCTTCTTTAGTATTTATAGATCTACCCCATTATTTTATTTTATTTACTGAGAAGGAGAGAAAACATGCGGGTGCATGGGGGGTGCAGAGGGAGAGAGAATCAAGCAGGCTTCACACCAGCCCAGAGGCTGGGATGTGTGTGGGGGTGGGATGGGGGCAGAGGGGGCTGTCCAGTAGGCTCAGTCTCAGAGCCCTGAGATCATGACCTGTGTCAAAATCAAGACTCTTCGGATGCTTAACTGACTGAGCTACCCAGGTGCCCCTACCTCATTATTTTATTTTATTTTTGACGACTTTTATTTATTTATTTGACAGAGAGAGGGAGGGGGGACACAAGCCAGGGAAGAGGGAGAAGCAGGCTTTCATATGAAGAGGGAGCCCAGTGCTGGGCTCAATCTCAGGACCTGGGATCATGACCTAAGTGAGCCAAAGGCAGATGCTTAATAACTGAGCCACCCAGGTGCCCCTACCTCATTATTTTAAATTATAAAACATAATGTTCCATAGTAAACAAATATTTCTTTTTTTTTTTTAAGATTTTATTTATTTTTTTGACAGACAGAGATCACAAGTAGGCAGAGGCAGGCAGAGAGAGAGGAGGAAGCAGGCTCTCCACAGAGCAGAGAGCCGGATACAGGGCTCGATCCCAGGACCCTGGGATCATGGCCTGAGCTGAAGGCAGAGGCTTTAACCCACTGAGCCACCCAGGTGCCCCAGTAAACAAATATTTCTTGAGTGTCTACATTTTTCTTTGCACTGATGTTGTATCTTATTTATTTATTTATTTATTTATTTATTTATTTATTTATTTATTTTTAGAGAGAGAAAGAGCAGGAGCAAGGGAGGGGCAGAGGCAGAGGGAGGAGAGAGAGAATCTTAAGCAGGTCGCAATCCCAGGGTGGAGCCTGAGGCGGGGCTCCATCTCAAAACCCTGAGATTGTGAGCCAAGCTGAAATCAAAAGTGGGATGCTTAACTGACTGAGCCACCCAGGTGCCCTGAGGATATAGCATTTAAGCTGAAGCAGGAATTAGAAAGTCAGTAAAGTAAACAAGCAAAATACATGTTAAATAAGTACTTTGAGTTTTAAATAGAGTGGTCAGGGAAAGTAACATTGTAATGATCTCAGAGTAACATCTCTGAGAAAAGAAACATTGGAATAAAAATTAAAAATAGGGGAAGGAGAAGCCCTTATGGATATCTAGGGGATGAACATTTCAACAAAAGAAAATAGCAAATGCAAATGCCCTGAGGCCAGAGAATACTTGCCATTCAGTTACAGTTACAGAATCCATATATGAGTGATGTTAACAACTACTCACATTCAGTCAAGGTCCTATTAGTATATTTAGTCCTAATATACTGAAACCAAAAGACTAAGTTGTAAAGTTAATGACTACCAGGATTCCTTTTTTTTTTTTTTTTTTAAGATTTTACTTATTTGTCAGAGAGAGAGAACAAGCACACAAGCAGCGGGAGCAGCAGGCAGAGGAAGAGGGAGAAGCCAGCTCCTCACCGAGCAGAGAACGGGATGTAGGACTTAATCCCAGGGCCCTGGGAGGCAGATGCTTAACTGACTGAGCCACCCAGATGTCCCTACCAGGATTCCTTATATGAAATAAAGGGGAATCAAGAGAGAGTCTTACTATGTACACACATAAAAAGTTATAAGAAAATATGCATAGCTGTTATAGTCCTCATTTCTGTAAGTGGTTATAAGATCCCAGTTGACATTTGTAACTGTTGTCTTCCACTATCCATTCATTATTTCCTTTGACCTCCACTAGAACCTTTGAGTTTTTTACCTAGTGGGGTAAACAAACTTTCATTCCTGAATCTCTTTCAGGATCCTGCTTTGGGGGCAACCCTGTCAGGACCCCTCTCACTCTTGAGAGCTTTTTCTGTATTTTCACTTAATAAACCTTTATCGCTTTACTCACCAAAAAATAAATAAATAAATAAATAAAATCCTACTTTTTTCTGATTGCTTTAATTTCCCACTAATCTTTCCTATTAGATGTATAAATGCTCAGAGGCTTACCAGAAAATCTCCTGGTTTCCAGAGAAACTCTCAGGAAACTGTCCTTTTTATGTAATAATATTATTATTACCACCTTGGTAATTAGGATCAATCCCCTCACCCAGGAAATAGGCTTTTTTTTTTTTTTTTTTTTTTTTTTGGCCAGTTGGTTCTGTGGCATTGAAGAGCCCAAAATGGATAGGTGACATCTCAATTTCCCATTCAATGGAATTATTACTGTGTTTCATGATAGAAGCTTTTCCCTGTTGGGAGCTAAGTTCTCCAAACCAACAGAATTCAAAGTTGCAGAAATGGGAAGTAAAAATCCTGGAAATAGACTATTAGGTATAAGAATGAGGAAAGCCACTTCCATTTCCAACCTTTAATCTGTGTATCCATTCATTCTGGCTATAGAAGAAACAGTACTATACACTGAAGGATGAATTAAGTTGGTAAGACAATCCCAATCTTTCAAGATGCTCTCTGCCCACTGGCATTGGCATTGAAAACAAGCCATCACTAGGCTATTCCAGCATTCCATCAGCCCAGCTGCTTCTGGATAACGAGGTATTTAGAAAGATCAATGAATTCCACAGAGGTGAGTCCCTTGCCACACTTCTTGTTTGGCGAAACATGTTTCTCAATTAAAAGCAATGCTGTAGGGGCACCTGGGTGGCTCTGTTGGTTAAGCGTCTGCCTTCGGCTCAGATGGTGATCCTGGGGTCCTGGGGTCAAGCCCTGTGGTGGGCTCCTTGCTCAGTGGGGAGTCTGTTTCTCCCTCTCCCTCTCTACTCTCTCTCTCTAAAATAAATAAAATCTTACAAAAAGAAGAAGAAGAAGCAACACTATATAAAACACCATTACAGTAAATAAGGTATTCTATTTAAGTCCATGGATGGTGGTGCTGGCAGAAGCACCTTATGAGCAGGGAAGATAAATCTATACCTATAATCCATGCCTATTTCATAAGGACAGATTGCTCTTACCTCTGTGATGTAAAGAGTCCAGCGTAATCAATTTGCTACTAATTGGCTGGCTGCTGCCCCAGAGAATGTCATATTGAGGGTTCAGCCCTAAGTCTTTAACGGTAGGTATGTTAGGCATACTGGGGTTTTAGCCAGGTCAGACTTACTAAGGGGAAGTTGATGTTGTTGAATCCATGCATAGCCTTCATCCCTTTAACACGGCCATGCTGTCCTTGAACTTGAACAAGCATTGCTGTATCTGGAGAAGGGTAAGAGTCACATTTATACTTCATGTCATCTTGTCCAGCTGATTGAGAGCTTCCTCTGCAGTGGATGACCTTTTGTGAGCACTTTTATGGGACTCAAATATCACTACAATCTGCTTTTTGAGAGGTCCATCCACATACCTCTCTACCCACACCTTCTTTCTACTTATCTTCAAATGCCACTGTGCTTTGCAAGTCTCTAAGCATACAGTGAAATCATTAACAACAACCCATTACTCAGGGTAGATGGGTTCTGGCCAGTTCATGGTCCAGATAAAGTGGACAACCAAATGTATTTCCTGGAGATCTACTCACTGAGAGGATTTTCTTTCACCACTCTCCTCTATCTTTCAAGGATACTCCTGTTCAGGGTTGTAATACTGGAGCAGCAACTCCTGTTGGGTGCAGAATTATCCATAAATTAAGCACGCTACAGGTAACTGGTTCATTGTCAAATGTTAAATCAACTTTCAAGCCCTCAATTTTTGTCTTTTCTCTTTTGTTCTTGGTCATTCTGACTGGAAGCTTGCAGGTTTTAGTAATTAAAAAAAAACAGCTTTTGTTTTCATTGATTATTGCCTTTTTTTTTTTGGAAGATTTTATTTATTTGAAAGAGAGAGAACGAGAGAGAGAGAGCACAAGAGACGGGAGGGTCAGAGGGAGAAGCAGACACCCTGCTGAGCAAGGAGCCCTATGAAGGACCTGATCTGGGGATTCCATCCTGGGACTCCAGGATCATAACCCCAGTACGAGGGCAGCTACTTAACCAACAGAGACATCCAGGTGCCCGATTATTGCCATTTTTATTCATTTTTCTATTTTGTTGATTTTTTTTTTTACTTCAGATTTTTGTTTATTTATTTGACAGAGAGAGATCACAAGTAGGCAGAGCAGCAGGCAGAGAGATATGGGGAAGCAGGCTCCCCGCTGAGTGGAGAGCTTGATGCCGGGCTCAATCCCAGGACCCTGAGATCATGACCTGAGCCGAAGGCAGAGGCTTAACCCACTGAGCCACTCAGGTGCCCCTATTTTGTTGATTTATTTTATCTTGATTATTCCTTCTATTTCCCCTGGGCTTAATTCGCTCTTGTTTTCTAAAATTTTTTTTTAATTTATTTGACAGATAGAGATCACAAGTAGGCGGAGAGGCAGGCAGAGAGAGAAGAGGAAGCAGGCTCCCTGCTGAGCAGAGAGCCCGATGTGAGGCTCGATCCCAGGACCCTGGGATCATGACCTGAGCTAAAGGCAGAGGCTTTAACCCACTGAGCCACCCAGGTGCCCCTCGTTCTTGTTTTCTAATCCGTTAAGGGAAAACGTAGATTACTGCTTTTAGGTCTTCTTTTGTAATATACATGTTTAAAGCTATAACTTTCCCTGTAAACACTGCTTTATCTGTATCCCCACAACTATCAAAATGTTTTCATTATCATCCATTTAAAAATATCTTCTAATGTCTCTTGATATTTTGACTTGTGGATTATTTATAAGTATGTATACTGATTTCCAGATATTTTTAGTTTTCTTAGAATCTTGTTGTTATTGGGCTGCCTGGGTGGCTCTGTCGGTTGAACTTCAGCTCGTGGTTTCAGCTCAGGTTATGGTGTTGGGGTCTCAGGTCGAGCTCTGCATCAGATTCCCGGCTCAGCATGGAGTCTGCTTGTCCCTCTCCCTCTGCTCCAACCCCAGGTCATGCATGTGCTATCTCTGTCTCAAAAAAATAAAATAAATAAAATAAAAGAAGAATCTTATTATTTATCATTTAATTCCAATGCCATAGAAATTTTCTTTAAATTTTTCAATGTTTAAAAATTTATCAGTACTTGTTCTATGGCTTAACATTCACTCTATCATGGAGAAAATATCATTTGCACTTGAAAAGAATGGTATTTTATAGTTGTTGGGCATAGAGTTCTATCAATGTCAATTAGGACAAAGTAGTTGATTGTGTTGTTCAGTTCTTAAACATATTTGATGATTTTCTACCTGGTTTGACTATCAATTGCCTAGAGAGGGATGTTAAAATCAACTATGATTGAGGAATTGCCTGTTTCCCTCTTAATTCTGTCAATTTTTGCTTCATATATTTGGAAGCTCTGTTATTAGGGATACAGATACTTATGATTGTGATGCCTTCCAATATACTGACACTTATATTGTTATAAAATGCCCCTTTTTGTGTGCCAGAGGGCACACAAAATCGATTCCACTTTCATATGCTTACTGTCTACATGTCTTCTTTCTTTTTTTTTTTTTTAAGATTTTATTTATTTATTTGTCAGAGAGAGATTGAGAGCACAAGCAGGCAGAGTGGCAGGCAGAGGCAGAGAGACAAGCAGGCCAGATGTGAGACTTGATCCCAGGACCCTGGGATCATGACCTGAGCCACAGGCAGATGCTTAACTGACTGAGTGACCCAGGCATGCCTGCATGTCTTCTTTCAATTTATTTTCAAACTATCTGTATCTTTATATTGTATTTTATTTACTGTGTGTGTTTTATAGGTATAAATGGCTGAGCTTGCTTTTTCATTAAGTGATTCTGCCAATCTGTCAGTTGAAGGATTTAATCAATCAACATTTAATGCAATTATTAATATGGTTAGATTTAGGTCTTCTATCTTATTATTTGTTTTTTATTTATCCCCTCTGATTTTTGTTCTTCTGTTTTTCCTTTCCTGCCTTTTTAATTATTTAAATATTTTTAAAATTTAATTTTAATTCATGTACTATCTTTTTAGCTACACTTATATTCTTAACAGTTGCTCTAGATATTTCAGTGTACATCTTCAAATTTTTACAATCTATTTAGAATTTATATTTTACCACTTTACATAGAATGTAGAAACTTTGCAGGTCTACAGACCAATTTTCTATACCCCCATTCCTTTATACTATACCTGTCTTATATATTGCAACTACAATTGTTGTAGTTGAGGTTGTAAACCTCACAAGGCAATTTTTACTTTAAGCAGTCATGTGTGTTGTTGTTGTTGTTGCTTTTAATTATGAGAGGAGGAAAGAATCCCTCTTGTTTATTTACTCAGATATTTGCATTTCTGATGTTCCTCACTCCTTCCTAAAGATCTGATTTTTTTACCAGGTACCATTTCTTCTTAGCTCAAATAAATTCCTTTGGCATTTCTTGTAGTATACCCTTCTTTTTTTTTTAAGATTTTATTTATTTATTTGACAGAGAGACAGACACACAGTGAAAGAGGGAATACAAACAGGAGGAGTGGGAGAGGGAGAAGCAGGCTTCCCAGTGAACTAGGAGCCCAGTGCAGGGCTCAATCCCAGGACCCTGGGATCATGACCTGAGCTGAAGCAGATGCTTAACGACTGAGCCACCCAGGTGCCCTCTGTAGTAAACTCTTGCTAGTGATTAATTCTTATAGTTTTTTGTTTGTTTGTTTGTTTTTATTTTTTAAGTAAGCTCTATGCCCACCTTGGGGCTTAAACTCACCACCCTGAGATCAAGAGCTGCAAATTTATCCACTGAACCAGCCAGGTGCCCTCTTTTTGGTTCTTCTTTTTAATCTACAAGAGTTTTTCTTTTGTTTTCATTCTTAATGATGTTCTCACTGGTATAGAATTCCAGATTATCAGAGTATTTTATAGCACTTTAAAAATGGTCATCCATGGTGCAGCTGGCTGGACCAGTTGGTTAAGCATGCAAGCAACAATTGATCTGGGGGTTGTAAGTTCAAGCCCCAAGTTGGGTGTAGAGTTTACTTAAAAATAAAATCTTTAGGGATGCCTGGGTGGCTCAGTTGGTTAAGCGGCTGCCTTCGGCTCAGGTCATGTTCCCAGCGTCCTGGGATCAAGTCCCACATCAGGCTCCTTGCTCAGCAGGGAACCTGCTTCTCCCTCTGCCTCTGCCTGCCACTCTGTCTGCCTGTGCTTGCTCTGCTCTCTCTGACATAAATAAATAAAATCTTAAAAAAATAAAAAATAAAAATAAAATCTTTAAAAATGGTGTTCCATTGGTTTCTGTCTTCCATTTTTTCTGGTGAAAGTTAGTAGGTTTTTTTTTTTAATTCATTCTCCTGTATGTAATGAGCCATTTTTCTCTTGGTGCTTTCAAGACATGTTCTTTGTCTGGTTTTTAGCAGCCTGAATATGCTATGCCTAGATATGATTTTCTTTGAATCTTTGTAACTTGGGATCTGCTGCAATCTTTGAGCCTGTAAATGTATGTCTATCTATAAATTTGGGAATTTTTTGATAATTTGATCATTGTGTTATCAAATATTTTTTATGTCTCCTTTTCTCTTTCTTCTCTCCTATACTCAGTTTGATATACATTAGATCTTTTGCTGCTTTCTGGGATCTCTGAGGTTTTGTTCATTTTTTTTCTAATAAATTTTCATTTCTGTTTTTCATATTGGATCATTTCTATGAATCATATTGGATCATTTCTATGAATCTATCATGAAGCTAAACTGACTCTTTTGTCATTTCTATTCTGTTGTAATTTTACCCTGTGAATTTTTTATTTCATATATATATGAAATATATGAAATAATATACATTACATAAAAATATATGTATATACACATATATATGAAGTAAAAATTCACAGGTAAGACTACATATATATATATATAT